>JAGGAV010007878.1:0-23390 GCA_017657295.1 Termitomyces sp. DKA64 | reverse complement strand
GGCCCGCAAAGTCATGTACTTGATTTCAGAGGCGTATATTTTAAGCAATAGGAACACAATAGGTGAAAAGATGAGGCCATATACATTTATTGTATGTAAACGGCTTATACAATTCAAATCATGTAGGCCCTCTGCAGCTGCCACACCAAGTAAAGATCCGAGCCACCTCTCCCATCATTGATATCTCCAGTATGACCAACCTCTGCGTTAGCCCAGAACGCCGTTTTCAGGTCCACGTTGTAACTCTCATGCTGCTTGAATCGAGCCAAAGAGATATCGGAAATGTACAAGTCCTTGCGCGGTTGCCTGCCAGCGATGAGGTAGCGATTTTGACCAGGGGTACCATAGGTGATGCTGCGATATCCTGACTTAGAGTTCTCCGTCCGAATCAAGTCAAATATTGTGCATGCCTGGGAAACTTTGCTTGTCCACTCAGGAATGAGCCAGACAAATCTCCACAAGATGCTTGTCAGGGTTGAACGTACCCTAGTACATTGATAGTACTTACTTCCCACCATAAGTATCATTGATATCATCGCTACCTCCATACCAGTCCCGAACACGATCAGCGGGTGCATCGAGAATGCTGGTTCCGTACACAACCTATTGTAGCAGGTGAGTATAGTATCTTTTCGAAGGCTGGCATACCTCCAGGCCCTTGATCCATTTCCTTGGCGTAACATGTAATATAATCTTCACTGTTTGGACCAATTCATCTTTGGTCATTGGTTTCGGTGTTGCTTTAACAGCATCCATCGCGACGTGCATGCCAGGCAATATGAACATACGTCGGTAGAGTAGGAGTCTACTGTGGTCACCGATATTGTCTGCCATAGGATGTATAATCAGTGCTCTCTAGTTCAACCTCGTCGGAATTACTTACATTCGCGCTTTTGAATCCTGGTATAAGACACGGTCGCCTCTGACTGTACCGTTGTCGTCCTTTGAAGCATACTGGCGACTTCCTTAGACCATTCGTGGCTGGCATCAAGCTTGGCCGAGACAGGGCCATATGATATGTCGCTGTCAAACCCCACAGAAGTGCCTTGTGAATGTTTCCCGACTTCTTCCCTAATGGCCTGGTGAAATTCTTTAGCCGTGTACGATCCTGATTGGTTGAACTCGTATTTATGCACAATGGGACCTGAAAGAATGATTAAGAATGAGCTGCATAAAGACTTCAATGACAAGTACATCACCTGTATTGTTGGTATTGTCGTAATCGAAAACAAGGTCCCAAACGTATTTCCCTTCGATAGTGATCTTTCGACGAGAAGAATCGATGTCTTCGCGTGGATGTAGGGAACGATGAGAAGCAGAGGCTTTAACGACTACGGTCTGAGCCAATTCTGCAGCCAACGTGAGCGACAACAAATGAAGCTTCATGATACGCATCTGGAGTCCGCGATCTCATGTCCTACTTTGTTTCTTGCTGGTTTAAGTACCAAGAACAGTATTCCCATGAGGTCATCCACTCTGGCTAACTAAGCATGAAGTGAACCATAGTTGTGTTGACCAATAGATTGATATCTCGTACTGAGCTTGTTGCCACATTGTGTCGTATTGAATGACATGTCAAGTTAGTGACAGATGGGTAATCGTTTACAGACGAGCTACTTTCTCTAATTCGGATAGAAGTGATTTCTTTGCTGTATATCTCAATACCGGATACCCAAAATTAACACTGATGGGTCCCGATAGTGGACTTGTGGTAGATCACCAGAGGTAGGGTTCCACAGAAATTAGAGTAGGAGCCCGACAACAACTTACCTAACAGCCCAGTACGACTCAAAAGAAAGCTATTTCCGAGTCGAAGTATTGCATATGGATTTCAGTCATCGACGACGCGCACTTAATTGAGGACGCATAAGTACGAATTCCATGCAGAAAGTGAGGACAACATACAATATGTATGCTCGCCGGCTGATCACTCAAGTGAGGCAAGAGCGCAACCTAGATAACAGATGTAATGTCGGTTTTCTTCAATGCTTCAAAGAAGGTGTATTACGGTCGATCCCAATCGGAAGCCAGCCTCATAAGTTTATCCTGGAGTTTGCAAGAAAGCCGGTGGGATCGATCAAGAACAGACAAGAGACCTCTAAATTAACTTTTTTTCACAGCTCCAGAAAGCTGGACAAATGGGCCGAAATCGAACATGGTGTATGCCAAGGAAGCATGCAAACCTTATTCGCTGATCTTGAGCAGAATACGTCCGAGAGAGCATGGGAAGGAATCACAACATGGTAGGGAAAAGGATATCAAAGAGGAACCTATCCATAAGATGTTTTGGTGGACAAGCATGTGACTAGATCAGTGAGCTTCAGGTCACGTCACAGATGATTTGATCAATGAGAGTTTGATGTCAGATCTTTGGTCAGATTGGCAGGACCTTCCCCTGGTTGGTCCCGACGCCTTGCACGAACTCGCTCCCGGTTTCCTCGCTTCCCGCGCTGCTCATTGCATTGAACAACTGGCGCTAAGTATCGCTCACGCGCCACCATCATCTCCCCTCAAGGCTAACCCAGGACCTACTCTCCACCCCCTCTTTATATCCCCTTCACTACTTCGCTGTGTTGCATGTCGTTACAAGCTCTTCGGGCGATGCGCATGCGACTCATTGCACTTGCTGCGGCATAAGAGTCGCAAATATTCTCAAGCGAAATGTGTCCAACCGTGCTCGCTAGCGGTTTCTCCGAAGCTGTTCTTTCTCCGTTTCATGTATGTCGTATAGCAACTTCATGCAAGGATAATAGGTGATCAATACATGTGATCTAGGCTTATGAATCGGCATATAGGGTCATTCTGCATTATGTATAACCCTGATAAATGTAAAGGGTTTCCCGCTGTTATACCAATACAAACGTTTTGTTGAATGCCTTCATGTCGTCTGCTATTCTCTGTGCCTCCCGAGCGGGAGTGTATTTTCTCCTTGTCCTCTCCTTGGCATCTCAACTGCTTGATATTGTCCAACGTCTCTGCTCCAGTCATTGCCCTACCAAAAGTTACTTTGAACCTTGACGTTGTCGTCTTCAATAGCCAGTGGGTTCGAAATCAATACACCCTTACGTTCAGTACATTTCTCCTGATAGCAAGTCATTGAGTGTCTCGCAATCAAGGTTTCGTATCAGAGAGGTAGATTTCGGCGTTGTATATGGTTCCAAGACGCTTTTGAGGTAGCAGAATTGGATTCCCGTCTACCCATCGCCTACAACTTTGATCTTGATAGGCAAGCGAGCGGTGCTACCAGCACCACACCATACGCATTGCTTGTTGAAGATGCAGAAAAGCGTGAATGTCAAGAACTAGAGGGACATACGGGTGATACTGAGAGTGGGCTCTAGCCAATATCCAGAGATGAGGAAGGAGAAGGCCGTACAGAAGATTGATATCAATGTCAGTTATCCTCGTTGCAAGGCAATTATCGATATCCTGATGTTATAGTAAATGCATGATCAACAAAATTTATTCAGATAGAAACAAACAAAAAATCTTCTTGTCACTAGCTAGTGTCCAGAGACATTTTCTATGGTAATCCATAACGAAGATCTATATATAGCTACCAGAATATGATGTGGGCTCTACGCAGAAGCATACTCAAGAGGCATTTACTGACTCATACCGAGAGTGGGGCTTGTTCACGATACTATAATCTCTACTGACCATATGTAGTAATCCATAGCCAAGTCTTCTTTCTTTGATGTAAGACGTGGCACCGCTTCTACATCATGCCCTGCCTAGTGGACCTGTACATTAGAGGATTGATGAACAACGGTGAAGTACGAAGGATGGATGTGACGGCGAACCAGCATTTGAGTGTCACGCACTCAATTCATGAATGATCTCTCTTGTTCGCTCTCGAAATCGTACTAAACCAAAAATTCACTACAACCTCGTGAATTTGTAAGGACATCAAGCGTAGTCACAATGACGAGACCCAGTAGCTTTACATAAATAGGCTCCAATTCGATGTACAATCCTCCTCGAAGATTGGCATTCGTAAAAAGAGTTGATTAGTGATTTGTCGTTGTTGGTCACCGCGCAACATCCTACGCTATCCATTGCGATAGCCTCTATTGCGGGTCCTTGCCATGGCCCTTACCGCCTTCCGTGACCTTGAACACTTAAACTTGTATCGCAATCGGAATCTGCAATACTGTCAATTATCTACGACAAACGCGAATAATAGCTCTGAACGGTTCCATTTATATAACAACATACAATAACAAGAGCCTTGTATCGTCATTCTTGCCACAAATCTTGAGCGTCTCGCGAGGAAGAATTCACATCTACATCCTTCAACACTGTGAATCCAAACAACAGCATCATCCGACATGCATCGACGCACTACCCACGAAGAAGGGGCCACAACTCTTCTAGACTTTGCGATCGCAAAAGAAACAGAGCATGGACGTCTTTTCCCGAGTGGACATATATCACGAACACCCACAGCCAACAGTCAAATCACGACGCCCTATCACTTCCAGAAGCAAATATGGAATCAGCTATCAAAGATATGGGTTGGACGATGAATACCAATACGTACTTTTGCCCCTCTCCTTGATTCACGATCATTTCCTCTGCCAGAGGCGCATTGCATCACAATGGGAATTAGGACTCGAATTGAGACGTTTAATGGTACATACCGGTGGACTCTGCTGCTTGTATAAGTTGACGTGGTTTACCTACATTGAGGCAGTTAACATCAAGCACGAAGATCATAGCGGTGGACACGCACGAACGGTACGGTGTTCCGGAGTGCTAGCCAAAGAGCGAGGGTAACTCGAGACATCGCGGGCTAAGCGATTCAAGTCAGTGTCTGGAAACTGGATATATGCACATACCCCGAACATCAGACCCATCACGCCTGTGCACCTGGGCGGGGACATCCGGTGCCAGCGTCTCTGGAACGGGGCTAGGCATTTGCGGAAGCGCTGGAAGGAAATCCCGCTTGGTATACTCGTCCTTGTGCTTGCGGTCGTTGTATGCGTGCTTGGAATTGTACCTGCGTCCGCTGCCATGTCCGTGACCTCGGGAACCATGGGCGGGGTATGACTTGTCTGGAGGGAAAAATCAGCGAGGGAAAAAAAGAGGAATGGATACGCACGATGGTGGTGGTGCACGGCGGCGGTGAGGTACGGCAGGGCGAGGGCGGCGAGTGCGAGGGCAACAAAGAGTCTCATGACGGTTGGGAAGAAAGAAACGAAGACAGCGCGTCTGGGTATCTATAAGAATCCACAATAAGGTTCAAAGTGTGACATCACTTGTCGTTTTATCGACAGTAGCGCGTCGTAACGTCATCTAGAGACATTCAGAGCGCAACTCAAGGAGAACTTCAACTACGCGTGAGAATCCGGAATTCGCAACATTTTATACTTCATTTACTGGGACGTTACAATCAACTCACTTCCGAGTTTGCTCAAGTCGCAGCTATTACTGAGTGATGTCCGGCCATAGAAAGGACTCCTGGCTGCTTTGCGCACTATTCGTACTTGATCGAAAACTTTGATCATTGGCTTGATCACCCCAAATGCTCCCGCACCCGCCTGTTCTCTCATTCCGGCTCAGCCTGACCAGCATGTTATCACTCTGCAGCATGTAGACCGTCTGCGCTCATGATTGAAATATCCATGTCTAGCATACATACACGGATACTGTCCGGATCATTGAATTCACATCGTCTCTGATAATCGCTTGCATAAGTTTCCAACCAAAATTATTCTCAGTTTCTTCCTTTTGTACTTGGGTCGCTAACGCGTACTTGAAATTGTGCCCGCCTCCACTGCCACGTCCGTGACCTTAAAAACCGTCGGCCCAAAGTTCAAGTTCATGGAAAACCGGAAACCGGCTCATCCGAAAGCCTGGGTAGGGTATGACTCTTCCTGAGAGAGATATCAGCGAGGGGACGATTCATGGCGGCGGCGAGGGAAAGGACAATAGAAGGTCTCGTGACGGTTCGGAAGAGAGCAACAAAAGACAACGCGTTTGGGTATACGTATATATAAGAATCCATAACAAGGTTCACAGTGTGGCGTCGTGACGTCATCTCGAGGTATCCATGAAGACAAAGATTTGCTTGCCCGTTGAGTGGTCTTTGCTGTAGTTTTGTAGAGTTCTGTTCAATGCAATCTCGAACAATTGGGCTTAATCACTCCAGCTGCTCTCATCCGTTCTCTCACTTCCGACGGCATTCCCAACCGTACTGGCGGAACGTTTTTTGAGCACGGCAAGCAGACAAACCATGATGCCGAGCGCGTCGCCTGCCTATAGTGTCAGGAAAGACAAGGGGGGATACCACATTGTTCGGAATGGCCGCTGACCGACAACAATACAGTCCGATCTCATACGATAGAGGGCGACGTAACAGTGATAATGACGTATGCCGGGCTGGACTAAACGAGTAAGAAGGGGTTGAGTAGAATCCGAATGATGTCGAGCACACAGTCGACCCAACGTCGAGCAGGTGGTGGTGGTGGTGGCTCATCGACATCGACATCTTCTTCCTGGTTGTCCACTATTTCTGCAGCATCGGGCGGCGCGGCGGCAACTTCGCCATCGCGTGCTCCGATAATTTGCTGCACAATTTCGAAAAGGAATTGTCTATCAACGACTTCATGCTGCGCATCGGTGAGCTGTCGAACGAGACAAGAGATAAGATGAGTTTTGTTGCGGTGGACAAAAGACGATAATTTACCGCGTTGGGGAATCGGTAAGGGTGAAATCGCCGCTCATATAGCCGAGCATGCGCGAATGGACGCACAGGCCCACTAAAGGCAGGTCTCGCAGGCGAGACGTCGAAAGAACTGTTCTGAGGGACTGAGGTAGTGGTCCGAGTGGGGGACGGGCGGACCATCGCGGAATTTGAGTGAGCAAGTAAATAGTCTGGGGGCGTAAAGTATCTTTTCGCAGATTATAAGAGGTCGACCCATCCCATCTAGCATGGTCTTCTGAACCTATAGATCAACCGTGATGCTTCTAGTCTAGGTGACCCAATGTTGGGCGTGACAATCTAGAGCTTCGCAGAAGAATTCTACAAGCCACGCGGTGATTTAATATTATGGCAAGCGACAGCTTGCGCAGTCCTGGTCAATCAAGGGTCCCGACCGCTATGCGCGTTGAGGAATAAAGCAATGAAATGTGGTTACGACCTGTCTACGGACAAAGTCTTGCATGCATACGCACCATGTGCGTATTGAGCCAAGGGCCAGATTACGGGCCTGCAAACGCCTCCGGTATGACAATGTTTCAGCGCCTATTTGATCGGCGCCACAAGGTTCTGCGTCCAAAAGGTCAAAACGATTCTGGAACGAGATTCTCGCAGTGAAGTTCTACTCTGTAGACCCGGAGATTCACCCGCCCGCCCGCGCGGACTTTGGAGTTGCCCGTTGACCGGAACGCAGAATCGGAAGTGAGGACACGTCTGTTTATTGAATCCTCGGGATAAACCCATATCTGGTATAACCGACAGGTAGGTACACGTTGATAAATTGGAGAATCTTCTATTGGTGGAGTGTTAGTATTAACGACGGAGCTCGACAGAAATACTTATGCGGGGCATTGCCACAAGTTGAGAGATCAAATACAATAGCAAAAACACCTCAGCTTCCATCACTCCACAATTTCCGTAGATAGAATGAAGCGTGTATCCCGTCAAAGATGGCCTGTGACGTCGTGATGTCAATGTGTTCTAGCCCAGGCCCTTGAGAAGGGGAAAATACGCCGATGAAGATCGATTGGAATATTGTTCTGGCAGTTGGTTGAGTGGTACTCCGGTAGATACAAGCAGGGTAGTTGCCTGATCAAGTCAGCCCACCCTGTCTAACATGGCTATTAGTCAATGAAGAACATTCTGGGACTAGTAAAGGTAAAAAACTATAGGAATGTATAATAATGCCATAGGGTAACCGTGGGTTCAAACTGAAAAAAAACTAAAACTTGATGTTATCCGGTGCATCGACGAAAATATCATCAACATCCTTCCACTTCGCCTTCGTGTTTCCACCTTCCTTAAACACCCTCTCCCTCTCGGCCCAGTATTCCAAGGTACCATCCTCGATACGCGACGGGGCCCACCCCCGCTCCCCCGTATCACCGTCCGTCTCGGCCGCAAACCACCTCGGACGATGCGGTACCATCCGTCCTTCCTCACGAGCCTTGCGAATCGCCCGTTGCTTCTCCTCCTGCATCCTCTTCAAATCGTTCGCAAGCTCCCACTTCCCCATCTCAAACGCGCGTTGATCGGGTCGCAGCCTGCAGTCCGTCGGGCAAATATATTGAGCGAGCGTGTCCTTGGGACAGTCATTCAGTGTAATGGCGAAAGGTGTGAGATTGAATGGAGAGCCGACGCGTTTCTCCGAGTTGCGCCAAAGTAAAAAGTGTGCGGGAGCCGAGGTAGTAGACCGGATAGAGGAAGAGAGCGAGTCCGAGTCGAGATCGAGATCAAGATCAGGGTTGAGAGCAAGGGTGCTGGGGCTCGCAGGGCTCGCGATGAGTTGCGAGTTCCATCGTCCAGCGATACGATATGCCAGCTCGCCAGAGGCATCCACGACTTCACCCGCAATTTCGAAAGCATCCTTGCCGCGCCATCCACGAGGCTTGAAGGTGAGGATGCACTGGTCGCCTGTTCTATGATTCGTGACCTATAATAATATTTCAACACGGATAGCCTTGGACGATCAAGTTATTCATATAGACGCACAATCATATCGCCATAATGATCAATGGTAGGCGAACCCAGAATAAAACCTGACACATTCGTTGTGACCTTCTTCCAACTATAGTGTTCCACCACCATGTCTGGCCCGAATCTCGCAGGCGCCTTCGGATACCCTTGGTCAACCCGATCCTCAGGAAGGATGAGCTCAGCGTGCGCAGTGCCCGTCGGCCGAATCTCGAAGGACTTGCCCATGAATTTATTTTGCGCGTCGACCTATACAACTTTATAAGAAGGAAGAAGGGGCACAAAAGAACAGATACCCACCTCGCCATAGTAGTGCCACGATGGCGCCTCTGCCCAGCACGCTGAGATAGGAGGATGATGGCTAACCTGCTCCGAATAATACCTAAACTCTTTGTCGAAACGCACGTACTCAAAAGTCTCGCTCTGTCCATAACACAGGTAGTCAGCATCGCCGCTCACATGCAAATTCCAACTTGTCACCAACGAGCATCGGATTGAAAGGCTTCGCGATTCGACCGATTGTAGACGAATAATTTGACATTGCAAATGCCGCCACGAACGCGATACGTCTCAATGGATCTCTCTCTTTCACCGCTGCATCCACTATAGAGTAAGTGCTCACCACGTCAGCAACAAACAAACTCGGAATAAGAAAATGAAAAACTTACAACACTCTGTAAACTCCATATCCTCCGCCATCCTCTGCAGCATACTCGTCGGCTCATTGAAGAAAACGGGAAAACTGATCTTCGTGAGGTCCTTTCCAATAGAATGCTTGAGCACACTCCAGAGACTCGTGCTCGGCCTCTCTTCCTTCAAGTCCAAATTCAAACGTAGCTTGACGTATCCAGCATACGGCGCCGCAGGGATATTGAGTGACGAGTCACGGAAGAGACGCACCGACGACATGGTCGAGGGCGTGGCTATGGAATGTGTTGATACGGACGACGAGAACGCAGGTGGAACGATGAGGCCCGGAAGCGTGCCAGATTCGATGGCATCGAAGAATTCATCTTCGTCGTCGGTGAGATCGCCTTCATCGTTGTCGATGGTAATTGTGGGCACTGAGATGGTGGGTGGGTGGGTGGTGACCTGGTTCGGAGCAGGTGTAGTGAAAGCTTTGCTAGTCAAAGGATGCGAAACAGGCGTGGGTGTTGATGTTGATGTGAAAGTCGCAGGAGTCGCGCTCGCGGCTATCGCCAAAGCATCTGATGTGGAACTTAATCCCTCTTCCACGCCGCTCAGCGCCTGACCGTCGACTTCCCCACCCTCCTCCCTGACAGCCTCACCCCTCGGAAAACCCAATACCGACGGCCTCGTCCTGATCGTCCCACCAAACCCACCATCATTAGCATCAAAGAACCTACTTCCCCGCCTCCGGCTCCGAGTCCTCAGCTCCCTCTCAAGCCCCTCACCCTCCCGAACGACCGTCGCGAGACTCTCAGCCCATGCCGCTTGCCTCCTTTGCGCCTGCTGGGCCTGGACACGGAACCACGCATCACGCTCCTGCGACATACGTATGTGCTCATAGAGGAGATTGTGTGCAGTCTGGAGGGCGGCGTGGAGTGCGGTAGTGGGCGGTAGAGCATCCGAGGTCTGTATTGGGGTGGGGGAGACTGACGAAGACATTGCGCCGGCACCACCACCGAGTGACGTGACGAGCTGTAAAGTGAGCTCCATCTGCGCCAGCGCTGCGTTGCCCTGGAGCTCATACACGCTCTCGTACGGTACATTCCGCGAACTTTTCTCGGCACCACTACCCATTGAGCTTTGTTCCCCATCTTCATCATCCTCATCATATCCATTGTCCCCGTCGTCCTCCTGCTTCAACTCATCTGACTTTCCACCAAGCCCCAAATCCGGCATCGCATCTGCAGAAATACTCGTATTCGCACTCACACTCACACTCCCATCTCCACCCCTCGCTTTGCGGAGGAGCGTCCCAGCCTTACTCCTCACGCTCCACCCAAAACTCTCTCTACTCTCCCCGCTCACCCTCCTCTCGCTCTCCGCCCCCCTCAAACTCGCAGCGCCACCAACACTCGCACTCGCACTCGCGCTGCTCGCCTCGCCCTCTTCCCTTCGTGCCCACTCGGCGCTCTTTCGTAACGCAGCTGCCCACCGTGCAGCCTCGACGGGGTGATTCGCTTTCATGTACCACTTTTGCCCGTGCGCATGGACTTCGATGCGCATGCGGTCGTTGGTGGTGCTGGATGCATTGCTGCTGGTTGGCGTGAGGGTAGGTGCGGATAAATGGGATGTTGTGGATGATGGGGGAGGGAGCTTTAGTATTGCGGACTTGAGGGAGATCGAACCGCGAGAAGCGACAGTTTCGTCGGATTGGTGGCGGTAGTCTGGAAGGAGGTGGTAAATGTAGGTGGAAGATCAAGGATAGAAACAGGACAAGGTAGTGGACTCGAAAAGAAGGCGAAAGAAAAAATACATACAAGATAAGATTCCACTCTTCAAGACGAACCAGCGGGTATTGTATCCCTTCGCGACGTTGGTGTACTTGTTAAGGTATCCTTTCATGGTAGGCGGTTCTACATCCCGCGTGGAAGTATCCGCGTCGCTAAGCAATGATGAATCATGGTTGGCAACTGGAGAGAATGTCAGAGACTACGACGTCAAAATGGGATGTTACCGACATTGTTTCAAGAATACTCGAACACGTTCGTCTTTGGCCGATCCCAATCCTTCACCAGGCATCCTCCCACGTCGATCTCGAACAAAGACATCGGCACCCGCCCGTACTGCAAGTTCAATGAGACGAAGGTCACGCCTGCGTGCAGCCTCGTGGAGAAGTGACGTGCCAGAGGTGTCGTCGATGTATGAGAGGTCTAGGAACCGAGTTCGTGGGGAACTGAGGAGATCGATCAGGGAAGAGGGTGGAGGTACTGCGGGTGGGGAGAGTATGTATGACCGAAGTAGAGAACGAAATGATGCATTGAGGAATGTGTGTGAGTCTAAGAGGACGATTCGTCAAACGGAGGTCATGGAAAGTAAAGAAAGAAAACGTACCGTGTATCAGTTTCATTACGTCTTTCCCCTTTGCTACGTCCTTGACTGATCTTCCCTGAGCGTCGCGCAACGAGTCGTTGATATCGTCTTGTTCTAACAACATCTGCACGACGTCGACACGACCAAGAGAGGCAGCCAGATGGAGCGGAGTGGTTCCAGAGCCAGGAGGATGTACAGCATTCGGTGAGATTGCACGGTGAGAGAGGAGCAGGGCAATAGTTGGGGCTGTGGCACAACGGATCGCGAGATGGAGAGCTGCAGCGCCTGTGTCGATTTCCGAGACCGATGGTGCCGCGTTTTTCCGCTTGTCCTTGGCGATTTCGTCCAGGAACGGGTGGATGAGCGCCGGATCACCTTGAAAGAGCTTAAAAGAGCTGTTAAAGGATATAAGGACTCGCTCACCGTTGCGCAGCGCTTGCAATAGTTTGACTTGATATAAAGCATCTAGTTCTGTGATGGCTGTTGGATTAAAAAGTGCGCCACAGTTTAAAAGCTTACTGCTGGGCATGGCTGCCCCAAATTCAAAGAAGCGTTGGCACCGAGTTCAGAACAATCGATCGACGGCTGACAAATCTGCACGTGCGTCATCCGCCCCATCCTCGCATCATCACGCGGGCCAATCGCATCCTCATGTGATCTTCTTTTCGCTTTTCTTTGTGTTAAGGGACCAGTCTATATCGAGCTCTTCCAGTACCGGCTGACAGTGATGTTCTTTCTGTGGAACAGTCCATTTTGAACACAGTCTCATTCTTGAAAGCGTGCAGTACTGGCACTTTGGTCTCCCAGTATTCACTGTCGGAAACGGTCTAATATTCATATACCGTAGTTCCCTTCATACCTGTTGGTCCTGCGACCACCTTTCGGAATATGCATAGTACAAACTACATCAATATATTCTTCCCCTAGTTTCTTCGTGTCATAAATTCATGTATCTCTTCTATATAGATCTGTTCTCAGTTACACGGATCTTTGTCCTTTCATTACGCAGACTAAACAAAGCATCATCTGCTCTGACATTTTGGAGAAAAGAAGTGAGTTCTTGGACGTCAAAGCTCGTATGGTGTTGTCAATATTCCAATAACCTCACTTCAACATCATAGACCTATTTGCGATAATGTATGATGAATGTCAAACCCATTTCCAAGAATATCCGTACTTCCAATACGAAGCAGTGGAATGGCTGTCCCGAGTCATGCGCAATCAAATTTCGCAACAGACCTGAGCCTTCGTGACAGAATAGAAGTGATGGTGATCATGTTCACTGTGTTCTAATCAAATCTCTGGCGTTCCTCAAAACAATTACGATAATAGATGCAAGCACAGGACAACTATTTGGCGTCGTATATCTGGAGCTGTCGATTGTGAAGTATCGCTTCCGGGCGCTCTTTTGATCAACGCAAGTAAACAAGTAAACGATTTCTCACCCGAGTTTGGATCGCAATCTAATGTCGTTTTTTTATTCTTAACTCATCATGTTTGAGTCTGATTCGATTTTATAATGACCATAGCAAAATTCCTACTTAAAGACATGCAGACATTGGACCCCTTGCGCCCCCTTTCCCCGTCCTTTCCTGATGCCGCTCATTCCCTGGGTTCTTTCGACATCAAATGAAAGTGATAACCTTTCCATTCAACGGACCATTTTCAATACAGTCTCGTTCTTGGGCGTCTTCTCTAATGCAGTAGTACTGACCCCAGCCCTTTTATCTCGTAACGTCCACCGAAGGAGCGCGTGGTATAATTTTCACGTATCCTGGATCATATACTCTCTTTCGAATTTGTTGATCTTTGGATACCAAAACAAATCCACACCACATTTTGGCTTATGTATTACGCAAGCCGCGCTGATTTACTCATGTCCTACATTGTGAGCTTACGTCTTTTAGTATTCTTCCGCCTCATTTGAATGATGTTTTTGTATATAGGTGTGCTCTCAGCCACGCCACCCTACTGATAGATGTTGGTTCATCCCTCGTCCTTGAATTATGACTCATGTACAACAGTACTACATGGTGTATGCGTTGGGAAGAGAAGTGAATCCTCTGGTATCCATATTGGTTTGTTTTACTAATATTGTGGTACTCGAATGCGAACCGAAACTCTCTCCAGCTCCTGTCTTTCCCCTCGGTCGCTTTCACTCTCGTGGGCTATGTCGTATTGATTGTCCTCTTTTTCTCAGCCTCATCAATATATAGCTCTCATGATTGGTTTGTTAGTAGCTAATCGACGACCCGTCGGTGGTCATTCACAAGACTGGCCACTTCTATTGTTCCATCAAGACAACTGCACCGTACGTGATTTTTCTTAGATGCAAATTCCACATGGAGCAGAGATGGAGATACAGGACTCTGGTTTCCGCTATCATCATCTTCACTGTCTCTGCTATTATTCTGGCTGTAGAAGGTGATCCGGGTACCCCATTTCAAGATCATCTAGTGCTGACTTACTTTCAGTACATACAGTCGTGATCCTTCACCGCCATTGGAGCGTTTTCAAACAGTCCACTTCAAACAAACCGTTCCTATCGCTATCGATGTTTTTGAGATTATCAATCTTCAACCTAATGACACTGATAGCAAATGGGTACATTGTGATCGAAATTGTTTCAGACGCCGACTCACCCTCAAAAAATTTTAGACTAGATGGTTCAGCGATGAACGACCTAGGCGACTATAGTACAACTGCATGGATTTTGATAGTGGCTTCACGTGCGTCGTTTCATTGAAGCATGAAGCTGTTATGAAGACCATGAACAAACTGATAGTACCTGTTTTGGCTGCCCTAATGTTCGGAACCCAAAAAGTAAGCAGTGCCTTCTCACAGAAAGATTCAAAAGAAGTTCACAATCACGAAAGGATATTCTATATGTATATCTGTTCTGGAGAAGGTAAGCAAAATTCTGGAATTGCTTTGACGCAGTGCACTCGGTTGTCCAGGCCCAAGCGGGGCATTTCACAAATATCAGCACATGGCGAGGAACATGACAGTGAACACAGAGAGAGAGAGATGAATCTCATGTCCCACCTGACGTTGCTTGAAGAACAATCACTATGATGGGTGCTATTTGAGCGACGCGGTGTCCCGGATGCCGAAGAGCAGTGCTGTGTAGGATATCCTAGTATGACTATGGCAGTGAACATTAGTAATCTGTGAGGTTTCATTTCGTGAAGCACGAGGATTAAAGCTGCGAGCATTCCAGTCAAAGAATCATTACTTGATATCGTAAGCCGTCGAGCCTTGTGATAGGTAAATCCGAAAGGTGAAACAGATACCATCGAAATGGGCTTCACAACTCTCTATCGTAACTTGCGGATTACTCGGGCACGTTGAACGAACACCAGAATTGTTGGATATGATGGTGTACCAAGAAAGATTTGTCTTAGGGTTTCACACCAGTATTGTTGACCGATATCGTCTCAGCCCGCGTGGCCTCATCTGCTCCTTACTGCCTTGGTACAATCTCCTCCTTTCTCCTCTGCTCCCTCTTGCGCCGACGTTTCTCCTCTTGTTGCCGAAGCATCCTCTGGCGTTCCTCGTCTGCCTTCAGCCTGTCGCCTCCTCCGCTCCTCGTCTCCAGCGGCAGCAGTCGCCTTCACCGTCAGTAACGCCGCCTGCCGAAGCTCAGTATCCGGTTTTGCGTTGAAATTCTGTTTATGCATGGCCTCGGCAGCACGCCTATCTCCTCGGCACTTGGTAGCACCTTCATTTCGCCAGATCAAACCTGGTGAGCATGATCCCAATCTACAATGCGCTGCACAAGGATTGGTTTAATCTCGCTCATACTCTCTATCATACCTATCCCATTCTTCGAGGATCAGTTTCTTGTCGTGTGCAACGAAATCACTCACCAGAAAGAGACTATGCCTCTGTTCCCCAGTAAGGAGCGTCTTAAAATCCCGATGCATAGGCAAAAGCTCCATTGCAGGCGTTGCCGCTCTCGCAAACTTGATAAACGCAGTTTCCAATTCGCCATCGCCATGATATGCTTGAGCCTCCCTTCGAAGGGTCTCAGCCACACGCGGCCAGTATTTGAGCTCCTTAGAGTCAGCCCAGAGATTATCGAGAGCAATCTTAGCGAGATAGTCGATGGTAGGAGGCCGGGGATTGTCGTTCATGGTCTTTCGGCTTGCGATCACGACCAGATAGAGTGATATGCTGTGGGAGGATTCAAAGTCCTGATGTGTGAATTGTTGGAAAAGGGAAGAAAAAACAAGTGCAGTCAGAAGTTATGTTCCAGAAATTCCGGAGGATTGTGGTGATTGTTGGGTCGTCAGCGGTTCAGACTCTGGAAGAACGAAACACGAAGACATCAACCGACACCCCATGTCTTGCCTGAGCCGTTCGCGACGTGACGGCGCCATATACTCGCCACACAAGAATCTGCGAGGAGAGTTCCAATATCAAACACTACAATACCCACTACATTACAATGAGCATCTTAGAGTAGCCACTCTACCCCGCCTCTTAGCCCTGCATTGTGGCTTGCCGGCGGCATAAACAGAGTTCATTCATTCATTCATTCGCCAGCGGTTCGGGGTGTGGTGTCTCTCGTTGATCGCATTTCGGTTCAGACGACCTCGCTTGGCATGTGATGTTCTAGCATTAGCAGTGATGATCTAACGTTTGTGAAGGTTAGCGACGCCCCTCAGTATATATATCTGTTCGATGACGCGTGTCGTATTTTTGATACGACTGGTCGGATAAGCTAATTTGCACCCTTTATCTCCAGGTTCATCCATGCAGACATCACGCTAACGCCAGAATGAATAATCCGCCTAACAGGCTTGAATCCGGTATGTGCGTTGAGTCCACCGCTCGGGTCACCAAGCTCTCCATCTTTTACCTTCAATCCTACTCAATTCACTCGTCATGTGAGTAAACCTTCCAAGTTCTCACACTACGGTCCTTACACTCAGCACCGATCTCAGAGTCAATCGATTCGTTCGAAGTATTAAACCAGAGCATCAACGAAGCGATCAGGATCGTTCCGGCTTGCTGCGGCTGCTCTACATACTTTGGTTCTTCCGGATAGGTTGATATCTTCAAAAACGAACCAGCCGTAGGTCCCATAATCCAGATTTATTCTTTGCTTATTTTCTCCTACGTGCAATAGCCAGTCTCCTCTCCATTCCTTGGTCCGATACTTCCCTCAGCCTCTCTTCTCGCCCATTCCTCATCCTCGCCGTTCTCTCCCGATCGCTCACCTCATATCCACTCGCTTTCCCTCATACATAAGTATTCCCCTGTCCCAGTCGCTGACATATCCGTCCTCCAAACTCATCGCTCTTTGATCATTTTCGTGTAAATGTGTTATTTCCACCCTCTTTTTGCACCGGCTCCAGCCAGAGAAGATGTATTCGCGCGCTCTATAGACACAGCGAGCCTGTTCTCGTTCCAATAAACGATTGTACGGACCTCATGTTGGATGGACAGCATTGGTCGTTTGTAGATGGTATACGAACGATACGAGAAACCCCTAGATCGCATTTTTGAATCTCAACTCTAGTCAGGTCGCCATCATAAAGCGTCGACCGTGCTTGCATCGGGATCTAGTGATCCCATCAATGATGATTGAAGGAGGGATCAAGTTTCGAGTCATCGCATCGAGGGGCGTGATATATTCAAATCCAAAAAATCCATTCATCTCGTAAGTTCTTTACAAATGATCTTCTGACAGTAACTGCGGGCATGGTGTCGACGTCGGCAGAGGGATAACATTCACTGGCAGCACGTGCACCCGCTGCAGCAGCAGCTACCGAGCCTTTTCAGTCAATATGAATGCATACAGAACTACTGAACGCACGAGGTGCAGCAGCTACAGCAGCCAGAGCCGCAGTCGGCAGTGGAGACGGGGACGTCGGTGATCTGCAGAGACGGGGGTTTAGTTTAGCTCGAGGGACAAGACCAGGAGAAAGCGATGACCAGTACAGAGTGCATTGTCGAATTGGTGATGAAAACGTCGAGAAACCTGGTATGTTCATGCATTTCACGTCCGCCCGCCTATTCATGAGGAGCGAGGCGGTTTGGAGGTATTTGCTCATGGCTGAGATGATCAATCAGCTGCACTGATGTGGTGGACTTTCCTTGGTTGGGCCAAAATCACTCTGTCAGGTGGTGTGCTCGAATGGTCGTTGTTCGAATTCGATACGCTTTTGGCGTTCCGAGCACGGATGAGAATTTTCTTCGAGCAATGGACCCCGCGTGGAGACTGAAAGCCTGATTGATAGGCGAACGAGGTCAACGATAGTCTCATTCCCAGAAACCTCTGCAGCCACGTCACAGCGGCGTCGATGGAATTTGGACCATTTTCCGTCCATGATCTCAACGAGGCTCCGCGCAGGCGTTGGAACTTTCGAAGCCAAGCAGACGATTACAAAGCGGTTTTGTCATCCAATGTCTACCACGAAACGGGTCCAAAAACACCCAATTTTGATCCGAGTCTCCATGATGATCCGTGGGTCTTGCTTTGGAGGCCGACTCCGTGATTGCTTGTTGAGCGCGTGGGACGTCCTTGAGATACTTGTGGAACGGTCGAGCATGAATAGGGCACGACTGGTCGCCTCACCTGTCCCTCCCTTTCACTATCCTTCCCTGCAGTCATTGATTGCGTAGCCAAGTGCGTATATAGAGTTTATGTCGTCAGTGATGTGTTGCACGGCTATAAGTCGTGCCTCGCTCCCGTTTCCCTAGTGTTACTGTTCATCCCCTGCTAAACTCCCACACGACGAGTATGTTCCGTTCTTTCCGCGAGTTCCCTAAACCTGCCGTCCGAATCCAAGGGGTCGATAGACGAGCTTGAGACCGCATCGATTTGGCCTCGCGACACGTACCCTAGCTGCACCACATGATTCCGGCAATTCGCCAACCACGAAAACGCCCATCGGCGCGGCTCTTTGCACAGTGCTACTCACGATATGATTGCTACTATAGGTATACAAACGAGAGGAACACGACAACGACACGACGATAGCTCAAACACACGCTTTGAACAGCTAACGCAAATCCACAATCTCCAGCGGGAGATCCTTCATCAGGACATGACTCTTGTCCGCATCCTACCAAGAAATGAGAAACCACAGGATAAATCGCAGAAAAAAGGGCGCACGGTATAGATTGGTAGGTCGGGATGAGGATGGAAGGCTTCTTTCACTTGACACTTGAGTACGGTGTCGAGCCCCGGTGGATCTGTAAGGCGAAATATACCAAAGCTTGGAGTGGGGTGAGGGGTTGAGGTAGAGGAAGGTATGACGGGCGGACGTACTTTGGATTGGAGTTGGGTGCGCAGACGACGGCGAAGGATTCGCGGAGCATGCGCTGGAATCCGGCGTGGGTGTGCAGGTCGACGGAGGACATGAAGCCTGGATGATGCTGTGACTCGAGCGTGATATGCAGATATAGCGAGAACATACAAGATTGAGAAGGGTGTGTATGGATCTGAACGAACGCGTGAGGGAATGGATGAGGAATGAAGAGGGTCGAAAACGTACCCAGCCGAGCGTGATGAGCTGGCGCGCCTCTGTAAAGTGCATCACGAGCTCTTCTTCGTCCATGGCACATGTATCGCTCGTCGCGTGCTGCTTTGGAATGAGCAGGGTCGTCACTGCGTACTTTTGGCCGCGATCATGGCCGAGGAGAAGCCCGCACGTCTCGAGGTTCTTGCTCGTGTTCACCAGGGCGATACCGATGAATCGCGAGAGACATTCGCGGGGGAGATGGACTTGGCGCAGGCCGTCCGTTGTGAGAAGCGGCTGCGCGCTTCGAGGGGGCGGCGGCAGTGGAGGGGCGGGGCGAGATGGCGGCGGACGGGGGGTGTTGTCGAGGGCGGGCTGGTAGCCCTGGCGTTGCTGATGCTGGGACATGAGCGGGGGATACTGGATGCGGGCTTGGGCTGGAGGGAGGGCAGCAGTGGTGATGGGTGATGGGTATAAGATGGAGCCGCTGGGTTAGAAATGAGCTGCAGAGCAAAGGAGAGATTGAAAAGACGGACCCGCGGAAGGACGCGGGCTGGGGCCGGGGCGAGTCGTCGTCGAACAGGGTGGCCGGGCTCTGGAGCGGAGGGCGGTAGGGCTGCTGGAAGGGCGACGGTGCGGCGGCGGGATTGTTGGCGGACATGGTCTCCGGTGCGGCGGCGGGATTGTTGGCGGACATGGTCTCTCGCGGCTCGTGCTGCCTGCGTTCCTGCTCCTTCTTGCGCCGAATCTCCTCCTCACGCTGCCTCATCTCCTCCTGCTGCCGAAGATGCCGAGCTCGCTCCTCCTCTTGCTGCCGAAGCATTCTCTCCCGTTCCTCGTCTTCCTTGAGGCGCTGTCGCCTGATCCGCTCCTCGTCGCCAGCAGCCGCGGCCTTTTGCGCTGCCAACAGTGCCGCCTTTCGAAGTCCAGTTTCTGGTTTATCGTCGAGCTGCTTGTCCGCACTCGGAAGTACCTGGGTTTCGCCGACGCCGTGGGCATGATCCCAATCCACGACGCGCTGCAAAAGGATCGGTTTGATCTGTTGCATAGTCTCCATCATGTGTATGCCGTTCTGGGAGGATTAGCTGGGCTTCCCGTCGTGTGCACTGTACTCACGAGATTGAGATTATGCCGGTGCTCGTCGGTCAGGAGGGTGTTGAAATCGCGATGGCCGGGCAAAAGCTCCATGACGAGCGTCGCTGCTCTGGCAAACTTGACGAACGCGGATTGCAAGTCGCCGTCGTCGTAGTGCACGTGGGCCTCCTTTCGAAGTTTCTCGGCCATGCGCAGCCAGTATTTGAGCTCCTTGGAGTCGTCCCAGAGATTATCGAGGGCCATCTTGGCGAGATGGGCGATGGTGGGGGGCCGGGGATCGTCGTTCATGGCAGTCGTGATAGTGGTAGGAAGAGAGATTCGGATGGTCGTGGTCATTGTGATCCACAACGATCACGGTTGATTATCTTTATTGATCGACCGGCCTGCTGCCGGCGTAACAGGGCGCGTTGAAGATTATCTTGCCATGAAAAACATGACCTAAATGAAAAACATGACTGCATGACAATGAAAAACCTAAACGAATGACAATGGAAAACATAAATGCACGACAATGAAAAACACAAACGAATGACAATGGAAAACATAAATGAATGGACCCTACGTGACAGCAGTGACCGTGACGGTTCCCATCGGCGGCGTGTGTCGACTTTGCGCACGCCCTCCCGCCATGACCGCCCGCGATGCTGCCCAGCCCCAGACCGAAGGGAACGGCGGCCCAGATGGCATCGTCTTGCCGCTCGAGATGGTGGGCACCAGCGTATACGACATGTCTGTCGTTCTTGCCCGTGTGCGTGTTGGCGCTGACTGCTCGCACAGATCATACACCGTCCAGGCCGTCGTGGGCGCCGGCCAGAAGCTGTCTCTCCAGGTCGACAGTGGCTCGTCTGATCTTGTGAGTGTGGCCGCTGCATTGGACCCAAGCGACTCATCTTGTGCAGTGGATAGCCTCGAAATCGTGCTCGTCGCCGCCGTGTGGCCTGACGGGCGGCCATCTGTACGACGCGGGCCGCTCGACAGCAACGGGCAAACATTTCAGCATCATGTATCTGCAGGGCGTCGTGTCTGGCCCGGTCGTCTGGGACACGTTCGACGTCGGCGGCTACAGCCTCGATTTCCAGGCTCTCGGTGCGTTCGTTTCTGCATCCAACTCGCTTGCATGCCGACGAGCACACAGCCGCCGCCGACAACGTTTCGTCGGAAGCGCTGAGCCCGACGTTCAGCGGCATCCTCGGCCTCGCACTGCCCCTCAACTCGATCATCGCAGAGCTCATCCCGCCCGTCACCTCCAACTCTCCCGACGGCGCCGCCTGGGCCTCCAATCTCTTTTCCATCACCCCCCAGTCCTCTGCCCCCTCTGCCCGTTTTCTCTCTCTCCTCCTCTCGCGCCCCGGCTCTGACGCCGTTCCTGCTCAGCTCGCCATCGGCCGCCATCCTCGCTTTGTCACCAACCCCTCTGCTGTCCAGTACGCCATCCTCGAGAGCGAGATCCAGGGCACGTTGTTTTGGAAGGTCGCCGTCCGCGCCATCACCGTCTGGGTCAACGGCGAGGAGCGTCCTGTCCAGCTTGGCCCCAGCTTCAATGGCGCTCCGTTTCCCAGCGCTGTCCTCGACAGCGGAGTGCCGCTTATCCTCACTACCACCGCCCTCGCAAACGGAATCTACGGAGCGATTGGCATCGCACCTGGAGACAAGGGCCAATGTACGTCTTGTGTGTTTGCATTCTTCAATTCTCACACATCCCGTAGACTACGTACCCTGCACCACCCCGCTCAACCTCTCAATCACCCTCGATGACCGCGGGCCCATCCCCCTGCACCCGCTCGACCTCACCGCAGAAACGTCAAACGACAACCGCTTTTGCGTTGGCATGATCCAGGCCGACGACTCGGTGCTCACAGCTGCCAACTCACCTGGCGACATCATCCTTGGCGTCCCCTTCCTCCGAAACACCTACACTGTCATGGCATACGAGCCTCCCAACAACGCTGGTGTCTTCAACACGTCTACCGCCACCCCTGCCGGCGACATCAAACCCCGTCTCGGTCTCCTCGGCATAACCGACCCAACTCGCGCCCTCGACGAGTTCAACACCGTCCGTGTGCTCCGCCAACCTCTGCCCGCAGCTGGTGGCACATCTTCCAACGACAGCGGCGGCGTCACTGTCGGCAAACACCTCTCGATCGGTATCATTCTTCTTGTCTCCCTCCTCGGTTTCTTTGCGCTCTGCCTCGGTCTCTTTGGTCTGCGCTGGTGTCTCACCCGGCGTCGCTTCCGCCACCGCTTCACTGACCCATTGCCGCCGCCCGAGAAGGAGCCAGGCTACACGTATGCACTCACTCCTACGCGCGCGCCGGGCAAGGAACTCTATGTCGACGAGGAGAAAATGAGGAGTGCGAGGTGGGAACCGTACATGCAGGATCATGGTTTGGTCAATCTGGGACTTGGCGTCGACGACCAAGCGTGGGGCGATGCGGAGACGCTTGTGGGTCCTGCGCGTGCCACGCATGGACGTACGCCGAGCACGGGCGTGCCGTTGCTTCATCAGCGATCGCGCTCCGGCACCGATGAGTTTGGTGTTCGGGACGCGAACCGGACGAGTATGGCTGGTGTGGGTACGCTTGTGGGGCGCCGTGCGAGTGCGGAAGAGATCTCGTGATTGAACGGTTGTACACTAGGCTTATTATTCTTCTATGGGGACGGGACGCTCTATGTGCTTTTATCTATTTGTTATTTGTCGAGTAATTAATACTCGGTAGTGTATTGCTCAATGGATGGCTTGAGGAATGAGATTGGCTAGGGTAGTTGTCTCTGCAGCCTTGTTGAGCGCTTGTATCGCTCATCCTGGGTGCCATTACGTGTCTTTGGGTACCTCGCCGCCGTCAAAGCCACCACTCGGCCACATGCCCTGTATTTTGAAGAATGGAGCATCGATGTGAGTGCTCGGCCGAGTTGCAAGTGCGGAAAATACTGCATGGGGAGGACACAGTGGGCGAGTGAACGTCCTCACGGAGCGAGCAGCTTCGTGGCGTTCAGACTTGTTTGCCCTTCATGCTCACTGCCGCCCGTCCCTCTTCTTCCAGCTCGGCCACGTCCTTTTTGATCCCCAACGCCGCTTCACTACCAGAGTGACCCACACTCGGAGCCCTCGCCCTTTAATTTTGCTTCGCCCGACACCAAGACTTGCC
>JAGGAV010007877.1:0-37129 GCA_017657295.1 Termitomyces sp. DKA64 | reverse complement strand
ATTCCCTTGCCAGATGTCCTTGAGGATGTTTGCCTCATCCCCTTGGACCACAATCCCTTCTAGAGCATGAATGGCAAAAAGCTCAGGTTTGAGGAGGATGATGTCATTATCACTTGCTCCAGTGCCATGGTCAACTTGCCTAGATAATGCATCTGGCTTACCCATGCTCTGTCCAAGCTTGTGGTGCAGTGAGAAGTCAAAGTTAGCCAGATACAAGGACCATTGAGCTTAGCATCAATTGAGCTTCTTTGCCATACAGAAGTACTCCAGGTTCTTGTGATCCTTCCAGACTTCAAACTTGTGCTGTGTGCTCTCAAGGAAGTGCCACCATTCTTCAAAGAACCAAATTATGGCAAGCATCTTCTTGTCATGGATCTCATAGTTCTACTGCATTAAGGCTCTTTGAGTAGAAGGCTACAGGATGTCACTTGTCATCCTCCTTGGACTGCTGAGAGAGAACTGCTCCCATAGCAAAGTCAGAGCTATCAGCTTCAACACAGAAGGGAGAGTCATCATCAGGGAATAGGAGGATAGGCTTAGAGGTCACTACTTGCTTGAGGGCATCAAAGGCAACTTTCTGCAAGGAGTTCCATTGCCATGCCATATCTATGACAGTGAGGTCAAAGAGAGGATGGGCATGGTGAGAGAAATTCTGGATAAACCTCTGGTAGAAGTTAATAAAACCTAAAAAGGCATGGGCTTCCTTTTTGTTCTTTGACTTGGGCCACTCCACTACACCTGCTACTTTAACAGGATACATTTCTGCCATTTCATGAGAGATGATCAAACCTAGGTACTCAACCTTAGTCTGCTCAAACTCACACTTCTCAGGCTTAAGATAGAGCTGATGTTGGTGGAGGCATTTCAAAACAATGCATGTGATCTGATGGTGTTCCTTTGATGTCTTGGTGTAGATGAGGATATTGTCAAGATACACACAAGCAGTACCCTCCACAATCAGATCATGGAAGATGTCATTCATCATTGTCTGGAAAGTGACTGGACTATTAGTAAGGCCAAAGAACATCACCAGAAGTTCAAAGAGTCCACAATTGGTTCTGAACACTGCTTTCCACTCATCTCTTTCTTTGATGCACACATTGTTGGAGCCCCAATGAACATCCAACTTAGTGAAGTAATGTACACCTCAAAGATTGTTGACAAGTTCAGAGATGAGTGGCAGGGGGTAGCAGTTCTTTACTATCATTGCATTCAGGACTTGAATTCTGAACCAGACAAGAGACCCATCCTTCTTCTTAATGAAAAAGACTAGAGAGGCCATTGAAGACCTGAGAAAGTTGTATTCTGCCAGAGCTAAGGTTCTCCTGCAGGAACACATCCAGTTCATCCTGCTCACAGGGTGCAAGTGGATAGACCTTGCAACTGGAGGGTTGGGCATCAGGTATCAGCTCAATGGCATGGTCTCATTGCTTGCACTCTGGGAGTGAATTGAATGACACCTTGGAGAATATGTCCTCAAAGTCATGTAGATGATGAGGAACTGTGCTATGAAAGGGTTTGGGCTGGGAATTTTCCACAAATGCCTTGGCTAGTCATTGAGAACTTGTCTGACTAGCCCTAATCTCTGCTACCATGGGAGGAGGGCAGAGCATTGTGGCATAGATCCTATCACCTACCTCAATGACCTTGTCTAGAGACTCTGGGTTTGGAGTGCTGGCAAAGTCCCCTTCACATCCATCTTCTTCCTGAAGTTCACACCTAATGTCTCAGATATCCTTGTAGAGGGCCTCTCTATGAGGGAATGCCAGAGAGAGGGGATCCAAGAGGTCAAGATCAGCAAAAGGGAGATGCCCTGCATGACAAGCACACATGGCAGCATGCTCATGGACCTTTGCTTTATGCTCCTTGTGAGCCTCCTGTGTAGGTCCAGCAGTGACAGAGACAATGGCTCATTTTTACCTTGTCCTTGGTCCAGTCAATCTCAGAATTATGTTCACATAACCAGATGAACTCCAAGATCATATCTTGCTTCCCCAAACTAGTGACAGCAAAAGCAGCATGTTCTGAGTGGTTCTGGTAACAAAGCATCAGATCCACCATGGAACAAATAGAGCCAACTTCATTGAGGGTACCATCAACATTGTATATAGGGATAGGATAAGAGAGGGGGTGGGTGATGAGACAGTGTTGTTGCACATAGTCTGCATCAAGGAAGAGGCCTGTTGCTCCACTGTCAAGTAGGACAACCACACTATGGATCTGCTGAGTGTCAGTTGTCTCAATTTCTACTTGTAGCTTCAAGGAATTGACAGAGGGGGTAGAAGCAACAATGTAATGATGGGGAAGACAATGTTCCCATGCAGGAATCTGAGTGCATGAGCTAGGAGGTGTAGTCCCAGCTAAGACTTTAGCTGGAAGGGGGCTTTATACATCTGAGGAGAGCCTATTGTTTCAGGCATAAGATCAATGGCAGCAACAGATATCTTTGACTCTACAGACAGAGAGGCAAAATGATTAGCACTAGGCAACAGAGGTGTACAGGTCATCCATTGATTCTCTAAAAACCCTCCTCTGGCTCTACTGATGCTACTTCCAACTCATAGGTAACCTCAGTGGGCAGAGTAGACAGGAGAGCATCTGGAGAGGGGGCTCCTGCCACATTCCAGGCTGCTAGAAGCTGGGCAAGCAGCTCCTTCTGCTTTGAGGAAGAGAAGTAGCATACTTCCAACCATTGAGGACAATAATGGGCAAAGTGGCCAGCCTTTTCACAGTGTCAACACAGCAAGGAGGTGGAGGATTGCTGGCAGGAGGCATCAACATCCATAAGGGCTCCCTGGGGTAGAGGATGTGGGGGTACAGCTGGAGGAGCATGGAAAGGAGCAACATGAGAGGAAATAGAAAGGATTGTGCCTGCTCAAAGGGCTGCCAGAGAACAAAAAAGAATGGAAGGATGTTGAGTATATTACAGCTCATGCTTGAGCTCCATCAGCTGCCACTGCTTGTGTGCTACCTTGTACCAGGTGTCTATGTGTTCATCATCTGGGCACCTCTTAGCTACATTATCAATATGGTCCATGAGAGAGGGGTGGAGTTCTTCCTGAAAGGTGAGGCAGAGCTGCAGACCATCTGGACACCCAGCCTGCTCAACTAGGGCATGGAACAAATCAATGTACTCATCCAAAGACTGCTTCCCTTGACTGTACTGATCTCAGTCTTGAAGACAGAGGGCAGCAGTCTTGGCCAGGTTGAAGGAAAAGAACTCAGCTCAGAAATCCTTCTCAAACTCTATTCAACTAGCAAAACTCTCCACTCCTCCTGGGTGCCAGAAGATATGCAATGCATAGGTTAAAGTTTGGCCCATTTTCATATATGAGAGAACCCAAGCAATTTTGAGGATGTCAGAGATGAAGGCTTCACTACTCAGCTGAATATAGGTGATACAGAACTGAAGAAAATGTTCTCCAACCTTACAGTCCCCATCAAATACATCAGGGAGTGAAGGGTGAGGAAGTTTGGAGTGGGGAGCCAAAAGGCCTGAGTTAGGGGAAGAAGTGAACCTTCCTGCAGCTGTTGGGAGTGTAGAGGGAGTGGTAGGAGCAAGGGGAAGGCACTTTAGAAGAGTTTGGAGGGAGAGGGACACAGCTTCAGTAGTTTGATGTTGTCTAGTGAGTTCAGCAGTATGGGAGGTAAGAGAGGCTTGGGTAAGTTGAACCTGTGTCTTTAGAGCCAACAAGCAACTCCAGGCTTTGTCCTGGGGGCTTGAAGCATCAGGGGGAGGGGCTGGGGGAGTTGGCTGGGTCATAGTGGAAGCATAAAGAGTAACAAGTTGCTGGTGAAGGAGAGACCTTTCAGTTGCACCAACTTATTGGAACAATTGACACAGTTGCTTTGACTTATCAAAGCAATTGAAAAGAGGCTCCCAGACTAAAACTAGAGACTTGTTCTGCTGTAAGGGCAACCTCTGGAGGCTGTGGCTAAGTCACACAAGGAGAACAAGTCTAAGGAGCTCCCTGACCAGGTGTGATGCTTCAGGAAAACTTCTGACCCTAACCCAAAGGTGCAAACTCTGAAAATTGTCATAACTCCGGAGATTGTACCAAAAATGGAAATCCATTATAAATGGCCTCAATCACCAGACTCATGGCACATGACCACATCAAAATATAACCAAAAGATAGCCCTTGGTTGAAAGGACTTGTCACCAGAAAATGGGAGGGTGAGGGTGACAGGCAGGCTTGGAATAAAGGAAACAAACCAGAGGGTCTGGTATGAATAGTCCCCTGACAATTCTGTGCCTTTTATTTTTCCTTTCTCTTTTGATTTCAAGGTTTGAAGTTAACCTCTCTTTGCATAGCAGATTTCTCAAATGCAATCCAATTCTCCAAAGGGTCATCAATGGCTATGTTGTTGATGTGCCATATTGGCAAGCACTGAAAATACAAGGATGTGATGTCTTCCTATCCCTTCCATCTCACCAGTTGTATTCTGTCTTTCTTCCTTGTTCATCCTCAGAAGCTGAGCCACCCTTTACAAAGATGCAGTAGCTATAGTAGCTATAATAGATCTTACTATTCCAAAAGACTCAGTAAAGAAGGCCCATAAATCAATCAAGGCTGGCAGAAGCATGTTTAAAGGCACACATTTTCTCAGTGCTTTCACAAGATTAAGCATGGTAGGAACCACTGAATTAGCTGTTGATGTGCAATGATCCATGTAAAGTGTAATGAGTTGTGTAACCTCACAAGCCCCCCAAAATGTTAGAATAGAAATGAAAAGACGCTGTAAAACCAAGTAGGCATCTTCTGTAACAACTAGATGACTAACTTTAGTTGAGAAAAAAATAAACTGAAGAACAAAGATGTGCATACTCAAAGCATTTTTGTGAATTATAGCCACAGTTTTGATTGCAATGTCATGGAAATGAGGAATTATTTGCAGGCTAATTTTGAATCTAGGTGACTTTGTCAAGAAATATCAAAACTATGCAAATGTTGTTACATATAGAAGTGGGGACAGAGCCAACAATGCTACAGCAGCAGTAGTATGCCCTGAAATTAAATTCAAAATTAAGGGAACAACTTCTGTCAGGGTTTACTCTTTGTTGGGGCACATAGATAAGCCTATATACCTCAAAGCCTTCTATACAGCCCAAATAAATGCTTTATTTCCTTGAGATGTCAAAAGGCTATGAATGGAGCTGGTAATCTTGACAATGGTTAAAAAAAGAGTTTTTTCTGTCACTTGGAAAAGGTGTTCACTGAGTAGTGTTCACTGAGTAGATCCAGGACACCACTTTGACCTAATTCAAGGGTGAGAATCAGAAAAATGGTGAGATGTCAACATTTTGTACTAGTTCATCTCTGGATTTAATCATCAACAGTACTCTGCTAATAAAGTCTGGAGCTGTCATGATATCAAATACTTTGTTCAGGCATGTATGAGTAGCCAGATATATCTTGTTCATGTTGCTATCAGAGCTTGCATTGACTTAGAGAACTACAAGGGAAATCACTGCCACTATTAGATTATTGAGTTCTTCTTTAGAAGCAGTAGTTTCAGAGGGAGGTGACTTCAAAGCATTGCTTATAAAAATGATGAGAGCTTGGGAACAATGGCACAAAAGTGTTGATAAAAGAGTGTTCAATGTATTCTTTCTAAGATTTTGTGTTAGCAACAGGGCCACTCATGTTGAGAATACTCTTACAAGAAAACTTTCAAGAACATTGGATTGACAATTTCTAGATAAAGTATGTAACTTGCCAGATGTTTTCTTTTATGCAAAAGGGTTGTAAGAGTCTGTAAAATAGTGAGTTTACTGTATTAGAAACAATTATGAACATATACACAGATATGCAATAACAGTGACATATAGTGAGGCATGAATGTAGGAAAATGCTTGGATTTCTCCTGTCTAATAACCTGATTTGCAACTTTCTTGACTAAAAGCATGCACACTGGTGTAAAGAAATCTTCAGAACCTAGCACATTGACAAGATGAGCAAAGAAACTGTAAACAACTTTATTCAATAGCTTGAACAATCAAAAAAATAAATAAACTTGGTTTGACAGTACTGCAGAATATGATTAGCAGCATTTGTAAAGACCCTAAGAGAGTTCCTGGAACCAATGTACAAATCTAATGTTTGTAAGTGCAAGTGTTTAAGTAATGCAACTATAACTGAAACAATGCTATCACATCTGAAAATTGCAAGCTCTTCCTCCACTTGTCTGACTCTCAATTCTGCTTCAATAAATCTCTGTAGATACTTTCATTGGGCTCTCAACCATTGTAAAAACCCAAACAGGCAAAACAAGAAGGTGAGCTGTGTATGCACTAATCAACTTGAAAAATTAAACCTATAAGTCCCTTCAGTCAGATAATCAGAGATGGGCATAAAACACTTCATGCACTCATAACATGGGCATCAATATTTCATGCCATGCAAACATCCCATTCCAATCAGGCTCCTCACCAAAACATCTCATCTCAATCAAGCTTGCACCAAAACATCCACCAATTAAGATGCTTGAGAACTGGATGATATTCTTCATAGAGCATAGTGGTGACCTTGTAATAGTTTCCTTTTTGAAAATGCTGTGTTGAATCCCTTGTAGGCCTATGCAGTCCTCTGCAGTAGCATATAAAGTGGTTGGTCAAAGTCTGCATGGTTGTAAAGTGAAATAAAAAGTAGAATTTGAAGTAACACTAAGATCAAAGCTAAGAATCAATCTAGAATTGAAATCAGAAATAAAATAAAACCCAAAAAAAATCCTAAAATTTTCTTTGGAGACTGGAATCAGAGCTCAAAGTTTTTGTTCAGCACTGCTCAGTGTAATTTATTAATATTAATCAATAAATATTATTATCATTTTTTATTTCTCTTTGAATTGTATTGCAAATACTATTAAAGTACTATTTTAAGTTTGGTTGAAATATTTTTTCTATAACTTTAATAGAGACATTCCAAGACAATTTTGAAATCAATTGAATTATCTTTACCATGTTTTTACATTGTTTTGCCAAAGAATATTCTATCCTGCACCCAGTGTTAGAAGAGTCACCTGCAATGTAATAATTAGCAACTATTATAGTAACTGAACATGTTCTAGAGTAGACTAAACCAAGGCTGATTTGCAAGGTATGGGCCATTGCAAGCACAGCATATCTGAGATTTAAATTGCAAGTAATGAAATATAATTAATTAAGCTAATTACTTATTAATACTATAATTGTCAATGCATTGAACTTTTCAATATCAAAGATAAAATTTCTAGACAAATTCAACTTTAATGATATATAAATTTATTCTATGGTGTATAGTATAACATTGGCATGTTGAAGTAAAATTAGCTATGTTGTGAACAAGGTGATGAAAAGGACTCAAGAATATAAGTAAAAGTAAATAACCTCAGTTGGTAACAAAATGACTAACTTAATGTATGTATTTGTAAGTAGAGATAGTTTCTAATGAATGTGATGGAATGTGTAATGTAAAACAATATAAAGACTTATACTTTAGTGTTGATAACAAAATGACTGAGGTGTTATAGTAACAAACAGGAATAAAACATGCAAATGATGACTAATTGTAGGTCCATACCCTCAACACTCTCCCTTAAAATGAACACAAATCAAATGACATCAAGAAGTTTACAAAACTTCTTAAACTTGACATAAGCAAGAGACTCAAAAGGGGGAATATAGTGGATATGAATTGTCTGGAAGATATGGTCTAGCAAACAAAATAAAAATGAATGTTGATATGTTTTGTAGCATGAAATGTGACATCCTTTAAAAGTCAAATAGTATCTCAATTATTGCAAAAGAGAGTAGTAAATAGAAAGTAAGAGTAAAAAAAAAAGAAAGATTTGTAAGTAATTTGTGAATCCAAATAATATCTTTGGTAGCATGTATCAATGCAATGTATTTTGACTTAGTGCTGGAAAGAGTAATAATGGGTTACTTGTTTGAGCTCCATGATACAGCATTAAAGACAATGAAGAATGCAAATCTGAATATGGAATGCCAATGAAAATGCAATGCTTGATCAGCATCTGTAAGAGTGACCTCTAGGAGCAATGGCTGAATCACACAGCTAGCAGAGGAGAATCCAAAGTATATTGGAATGGGTAATTGACAATACAAATAGTAACCAATCACCTAGCAGAGGGAAATCCAAAGAGAACAAGTCTAAGAATCCCCACTGCTCAGTGCAGCACATCAGCAGGTGGTGGAGGTGTGGAAACAACTGTATAGATGACTGGAGTTGACCAAAAGTGCTTGCTGAGGGATCACAGCAAGTTCTAGGGGTCTTTGAAGATCTCTGGGGATCTGTAGAACATCTCAGAAACATTGAACAAGCCTTAGGGGAGTGGAATTAGTCTTGGAGAGTCAGTGTTGGTCTGGGGTGGAGGTCAGAAAGGAAGTCCCCTGACATCACCCCCCCTCTAGCATGTATCACCTTGATGCATGGGGTAGAAGAAGTTTTGGATCACCTGGTCCACCAATGAGAGGGGATAGATTCCCCAAATGGCTTGGGGTGAATTCAGGTGTTGTTAGTGGAACTCTCTGACCAGTCTGGGCATGTGCACATTTTTCTGGGGTTCCCAGGAGATGTCCTCAATTCTGTAGCCTTTCCACTTCACCTTGTATTGTAACTGCCACCAGAATAGATGGCTATTCAGGATCTCCTCCACCTCATACTCCTCATTGTTGTTGACCACCACTAGAGGTGGCAGGGGTGCCAGGCATCACCCTAGGATAGGGTCTGCAGGTGCCAGAGTTAGCTTGACCACATTGAATACCAAATGGAAATGGTGCATTCCTGTGAGGAGCCAGAGTTAGTAGGCTAGCAGCCCTACCTGTCATTCTACTGTGAAGGGTCCTAATAGCTGGTGCAAGAGCTTTTTTAACAATTAGGTGGTGGTAATATCAGAGGCATCTAGGTAAACTCAATCTCTAGACTGGTACCTGGGTGCCAGGATTCTTTTGCAGTCATAGTATTGTGCCATGTCATCCTTTGCCTTTGCCAAAGCTGCTTGGGCTTCCTTCTATGTGATCTTTATCTGATCCATGAACTTGTTCACAGCCTCATTCTCCAAAGGTTGAGCCCAGGGTTCAATGCCCATGTGCAGGTGACATCCAGTGTCCAGGAAGAAGGGTGAGACTTGAGTGGCTGCATGAATGTGGTTGTTGTACTGGAACTCAGTGTTGGGAAGGAGTTCAACCCAGTCATCCTAGTGCTTATTGCAGAAGAGGCAGAGGTATTGTTTGAGCTCCTGGTTCATGCATTCAGTCTGGCCATCAGACTGCAGGTGGTAGGCAGTGGAGGTGTGAAGCTTCATGTTAAGAAGACAGTAGAGCTTCTGGATGAATTTTGACACAAATTGTGGGCCCTGGTCAGATATGTAGGCATTAGAGAGACTATGGAGCTTCCAGATGTTCTTCTGGTATAAGCTTGCAATGCCCATAGCAGAGCAAGTGGTGTGAGTGGGGATGAAGTGGGCTCACTTGCCACAGAGGTCCACTATCACCATGATGGCATTGTAGCCATGGGCATCAGGGAGCTCTATGATGAAGTCTACTGAGGCAATGCTCCATCACTCTGAGGGGATGGGCAGAGGATGGAGCTGTCCAGAGAGGAGGCAATGTTGGGGCTTGGTCTGGAGGCAGATCACAGATGCTAGTGTAGGACCTAATATACTGGGACATCTGGGGCTACCAGTAGTTCCAAGACACTAGTTCCAATGTCTTCTACTGACTGGAGTGTCCTGCAATCTGGGAATTGTGATGCTGCTCCTGCTCTACAATCCTCCAGTGGAGATCCAGATTATTGGACATGTAAATGTAGTCCCAGAAGGTCAGAAGTTCATTGCAGAGGGCCCATTTGTCAGTGTGGACAGACTTGGCACTAGTGGTACATCCCAACTTGAGCACCTGGGCTGCCTGAGTGATAAGTTCCTCCTGAAGCCCATCCCAGTTTCCTTGCCAGATATCCTGGAGGATTTCTGCTCCCTCAATGACTAGGCCTTCCATAGCTCAGATTGCAAACAATTTGGGTTGGAGGAGGACAATGTTACTGTTGTCATCTCCCCCTGTGCCATGGTCAGCTCTCCAGGACAGGGCATCTGGCTTTCCCATACTCCAGCCTGGCTTGTGGTGCAGCAAGAAGTCAAAGTTAGCTAAGTAGAGGAACTACTGGGCCTACTGGCAATTGAGCTTCTTGGCCATTCTTGTGATCTATCCACACTTCAAACTTATGCCATGCACCCTCCAGAAAATGCTGCCACTCCTCAAAAGACCAGATAATGGCCAGCATCTCCTTGTCATGGATTTCATAGTTGCATTCCACCATGTTTAGGCTCTTGGAGTAGAAGGCCACTGGATGCCATTTCCCATCCTCCTGGGATTGTTGTGACAGAACAGCTCTGGTGGTGAAGTCAGAGCTGTTTGCTTCCACCTGGAAGGGGGAGTCATTGTCCAGGAAGAGGAGCATGAGTCTGGAGGTGATGGTGTGCTTGAAATTGTCAAAGGCCATCTGCTCCAGGGGGCCCCAGCTCCAGGCAGCATCCTTCACAGTGAGGTCAAACAATGGTTGGGCATGATGGGAGAAATCCTGGATGAACCTCCAGTAGAAGTTAGTGAAGCCTAGGAAGGCCTGCACTTCCTTTTTGTTCTTGGGCTCTGGCCACTCCACAACACCTACCACCTTCACCAGGTCTATCTTCATGGCTCTGTGCAAGATGATCAACCTGAGATACTCAATCTGAGTATGCTCAAACTCACACTTCTCCAGTTTGAGGTAGAGTTGGGGTGAAGATGGAGACATTCCAAGATGATGTGCATGACCTGGCAGTGCTCCTCTAATGTCTTGGTGTAGATGAGGATGTCATTGAGGTATATGCACACTATGCCTTTAGCAATGAGGTCCCAGAAGATGTTGTTCATCATTGTCTGGAAGGTGGCAGGGCTGTTGGTGAGTCCAAAGAACATGACAAGAGGTTCAAACAATCCCCACTTGGTCTGGAAGGTGGCCTTCCATTTGTCTCCCTCCTGAATGTGTACATTGTTGTAGCCCCACTAGACATCCAATTTCATGAAGTACTGTGCCCCCTGGAGATTACTGATGAGCTTGAAGATGAGGGGGAGGGGATAGCAGTTCTTCACAGTCATGGTGTTAAGAACCTGGTAGTCCTGGACCAGTTGGAAAGAGCTGTCCTTCTTTCTAATGAAGAAGACTGAAGAAGCCATTGGGAATTTGGAGGGGCAGATATGACCAGAGGCCAGGTTCTTTTGCAGGAAGATGTCAAGTTTGTCCTGCTCCCTTGGCACTGGTGGATAGACCTTACAGCTGGCCAGCTTGGAGTCCAGCATTGATTCAATGGCATGGTCCCACTGCTTGTGCTCTAGAAGCAAGTTGAAAGAGGCCTTGGCAAACACATCCTCAAATGCATGGAGATACAGAGGCATGATGTCCTGGAATTTCTGGGGTGCAGAGTTCATGGCAAAGGCCTGGGCCAGTCACTGGGAGGTGGTCTAGCTGGCCTGGATCTCCATGATAGAGGGCAGGGAGCATAGGGTGGTGGCATATATCTGGTCTCCCACTACCTTGTCCAGGAACTCTGGGTTGTGTGAGCTACTGAACTCCCCCCCTAGATCTTCCTCTGGAGTCCCTTTGCTACTCCAGTCATCCTCATAAAGGGCCTCTCTACAGGGGAACACTAGAAGCAGGAGATCCAGAAGGTCCAGATCTATGAAGGAGCAATGACCAACATGGCAAGCTCAAATGGTTGTGTGCTCTCAAACCTCAGCTTGGTGCTATTCCTTGACCTCAGTGGTGCAGGTGGTGCACCTCCAGGGGCACCAGCTCATGGTTACCTTGCCCTGGGTCCAACTACTTCAGGGTTGTGCTCCTGGAGCCAGGTGAAGCCCAGGATCATATCCTGCTTGCCTAGGCTAGTGACAGCAAAAACTGTGTGCTTGGTGTGGTTCCAGTAGTGGAGGATGAGATTGACCACAGAGTTGATGGCACCTGCTTCATTGGACATTCCATCAATATTGAACATCAGAATGGGCTTGGAGAGTGGCTGCACAGTCAGTTGGTGGCATTTCATGAACTCCAAATTTAGGAATAGCCCCATTGCTCCACTATCCAGGAGAGCAGTGACAGGTCTACTGAGTGTCTGTGGTCTCAATCTCCACATTGAGGCATAAGGAGTTTGTGGAGGGGTTTGTGGCTACTACATACTGCCAGGGCAGCCAGCATTCCCAGGTGGGGCAGCATGGGCAAAGCCTAGCTGGCTCCAGGGAGCTCAGCTTTGAGTCTGGAGTGAGTGTTTGTATATCTGGAGGAGGGTACTGAGGTTCTGTTGTCTTAAGACCATCAATATCAAGAGAGACAATTTCATTTTCAATTGACAGACAAGCAAACCTGTTAGTACCTGGTGATGGAGGTATACACCTCATCTGGTGCTTGCCCAACAATCCTCCCCCAGGCTCAGGAGGAGGGCACAAGCACCACTCTCCTCTGGGGTCACCTCCAGTGCCAGCTCATCAAGTGAGGAATCCTCTGGCAGCATCCTTCATGGCCAACAGTTGCAGGAAGAGCTTCTCTTACTTGGCCATAAAGAGACAACAAACCTCAAGACCCATCAGGCAGTGTCACACAAAGTGCCCTGGTTTGCTACATTTCCAGCACAGTAATGGTGTGGGGCAATGCTGTTGGGCAGCATTGACATCCATGGGGATGCTTGGAGACAAGGGTCATGGTGCAGGGACAACCAGAGCAGGGGCAGGTGCTGGACATATGGGAGTGGGGTATCAGAGCATGGTAGCAGGAGCAGGGCAGAGGGTTAGGTGCATGCAGCATAGCTCCTGTTGAATCTCTATAAGCTGCCACTGATCCTGGGCCACCTTATACCAAGTGGTGATCTGCTCATCATCTGGACAGCCCTCTGTGAGGTTGTTGATACATTCCAGTAATGTGGGGTGCAGACCATCCTGGAAGGTGAGGCACAGCTGAAGACCATCAGAGTAGGCTGCCTGCTCAACTAACACCTGGAAGGAATTGATATACTCATCCAGCATCTTGTTCCTTTGCCCATACTGCTCCCAGTCTTATAGTGCTAAAGCTGCAGTTTTGGTGGGGTTGATTAGGAAGAACTCTGCCCAGAAGTCTCTTTCAAAGGCAGCCTAGTCAGCAAAACTTCTGACACCTCCAGGGCATCAAAACATCCACAGCACATAGGTGGAGGCATGTCTGGCCTTCATGTATAACAGAACCCAAGCTATCTTTAGCATGTTGGAGTCAAAGGCATCTCTGCTGAGGTAAATGTAGATGATGCAGGACTGGAGGAAATACTCTCCACTAGACCAACTGCCATTATATGTGTTCAGGAGCATGGGATGGGGGATTCACACTCAGGAGTTTACTGATGCTGCTGGGGAAACTACTGGGGCTGCCAGGGGTGTTCCCATGGCTGGGGGTGGCATGAAAGTGGGTGGCAGGTGCTCTAGCAGTGCCTGAAGGGACTGGGAAATGAGCTTGGTGGTTTGGCAAAGGGTGGAGAGTTCAGTCATGTGATGAGTGAGGGAAGATTGGGTCAATTGCACCTGGCTCTCTAGGTGTAGCAAGTGAGTCCAGGCTTTGTCCTGCAGGGCTGGGGCCTCTGAGGGAGTGTCTGGGTTGGCAAGCTGAGACATAGGATTCCACAAATGCTTAAGTCTGGTGGGGAAGCAACAAATAGGGGGCTCAGGGGTTCTATGTGGCTATAAGAGGCTTCCAGGCCAGGATTTGGAGACTTGTTCTGCTGTCAAGGTGACCTCCAGGAGCAACAGCTAAATTATACAGCTAGCAGAGAAGAATCCAAAGTATATTAGAATGGGTAATTGATGGTACAAATAGTAACTAATCACCTAGTAGAGGGGAATCTGAAGAGAACAAGTTTAAGGATCCCCACTGCTTAGTGCAGCACATCAGTGGGTGGCAGAGGTGTGGGAACAACTGTATAGATGACTGGAGTTGACCAAAAGTGCTTACTGAGGCATCATAGCAAGTTTTGGGAGTCTCTGGAGATCTTTGAGGATCTGTAGAATGCTCCAGAGACATTGAATGAGCCTTGGGGGAGTGGAATCAGTCTTGGAGAGTCAGTGTTGGTCTGGGGCAGAGGTCAGAAAGAAAGTCTCCTGATAGCATCAGAGTAATCAAAAATTTTGGTATCTGTTATGGCACCATGAAGATAACAAAATATGCAAGTGACAGCTATTATGTGGGTAGTTTGATGCTGGAAAGAGTAATGATGAGTTGCTTTTTTGAGCTCCATGATACAGCACTAAAAACAATGAAGAATGCAAATCTGAATATGAAATGCCAATGGAAATGCAATGTCATGACTGCAGCATATATTATAGATCCAATCATCTTTCAATATCAAGTTTTCTCAGTGAATAAAAGTAAGATCAGCAAGACTGAAGACAAATTTAAAGTAAAATCAGCTGTCAGTTTCAATAGTGTGACAGCAATATGAGATTCTCCAAAGCCAAAGCATTGAATGATCTGTTCAATATATACTTTGTTAGTTGAGCAAGATAGTGTAGGCATCAGTTTTAGATAAGACTGACTTCAAGGAGTCAGTTAATGGAGCCAAGATCAAGAATTTCAAAATGCTTGTTAAGCTGTTTCTTGATGAGGGAGGTGGAATTGGTAGAATTATCAATAATGATAAAATTGTCAGTTGCAATAACAACAATTGTATAGTTGTTGTTATTAATTTTAAAAACATGTCTATGTCAGCTTAGCACATTAAATAACCAAGGTCTATGAAAGTATCAACTACTTTTTCATACCAATGGTGGGCACCCTGCTTTAAACCATAAAGAAGGTGTTTGAACCAATATGCAAGCTTGAAGTTAGGCAAATCTTTAAGTTTTGTAAGTAGTTTGCAAAATTGACAGTAATAAGGTGGAAATTGCATAAAAATTACCTCATCTTCTTTGAGTAAAGAGTTGAGCTATGCATTTTTTTACATTGGCTTGTTTGATCAGGGCACCATGCCAAGCTGTGACTGAGAATAGGATTTGAAGTGTGATGGCATATATTGTAGAGGCAAATGTCTTGATATAGTCAACTCTGAATTGTTATTTGAAGCCTTTTGCTACTAATCAGGCCTTGTAGCAAGTAATTGGTCTGTCAGCTTTACATTTTTGGTACAGAACATACTTGCAGCCAATGATATTTGAGTTTTTCAAAGCTTTGACAATATCTCACATGTCTAACTTCTTCATCTGGTTCAGCTCAATGTTTATTGCTGCTGACCAATTCTTCTTCTCACCACCATTCAGTGCATCCTCTTGATGAATGGGACATCCTCATTAATTGCTAGCATGTATTTAATGGTCTCAGTAACTCATTTAAAATTGACATGCTTGACTTCAATCTTGCTTAGCTTGAAAATTCTTGTGGTATTTGTGTCAGGGGACTGCCCATTCTGGACCCCCTAGTTTGTTTCCTTTGTTCCAAGCCCATCTTTCATTGCCATCCTCCCATCTTCTGGTGACAAATATTTTCAACCCATGGCTACCTTTTGCTTATATTTTTATGTGGTCATGTGCCATGAGTCCAGAGATTGAGGCCATTTACAATGGATTTCCATTTTTGGTACAATTTCCGGAGTTATGGCAATTTCTGGAGTTTGCATGGTTAGAAGTTTTCCTGAAGCATCACACCTGGCTAGGGAGCTCCTTAGACTTGTTCTCTTTGGATCTCCCTCTGCCAGGTGAGTAGTTATGTCCATAGACCCTTGTACAGTACTGAATAGACTTTGGATATCCCTCTGCCAGTTGTGTGACTTAGCCACAGCCTCCAGAGGTTGCCCTTACAATTTGTAATGAATGCTAATTCAATGATGTTGACATTTTGACCATTTTTTGTTGGGTTTCTTTGCATTCTTTGGTTGTACTGGATTGACTTAAACTAAGGAAGGCCAGATAGAGAGTTTTAATATGTTTGGAGATATGGGAGACTGAGAGAAAGTGAGTTCTTAGTTTGGGAAATGTTCAGAGTGTTCTGGGATGATTTTGGCAGGTTCTCAACAGGTTTTTTGACCTTTCTAACTACAATCTTTGTGTTTTTGAATGATGAGATGTGTCATTGGTGAACTCAAGCTTTCTGATATTGGCAGGGATATTGGGTATGACTTCAGATGATGATTTTTGGAGATCAAGAGGTGTGGAGGCCTGGGAACTGTCTAGATTGATTGTTACAGCAGATGTGTCCCACTCTTCTTCAATGTGGGCATTGTCCAGGTTGAGTGTAGCACTTGTATTGAAATATAGATCTCTTTCAATAATTATCATATGTTTGTTAGGCCAACAAATCTTGTATCCTTTTGAACTCATTATTAATCTCAAAAAATTTACTCTCTGCCTCTTTGAACTCAAGTTTTCTGCCATGCATAGCTTGACATAAGTATATGTACCTCATTTTTGAACCCTCAAAGTGTTATGTTTTACCCCTGTGGCCATTTTATGCAGTGATTCATTATCAGGGAGTGAGTGGGTCAGTGTTCAGTTTTTCAACCACACCATGTAACATTTAGCCTCTTCCCAGAAGTATTTCAGGAGCCCTGCAGCAATCATCCATTGTGCAGGCACCTTCAACTATGGTACAATTGGCACATTTGGCAACACCATTGAACTAAGAAGAATCATAGACTGTAAGATTACAAGTGGTGCTGACAATATCTTCATTGCTTTGCTAATAAATTTATCACCTCAATCATTATCATAGATCCTTATACTCACATTATGATGGGTCTTGACCTATGCCTTGTAGTCATGATATGCCAGGAACACCTTGCACTTTTGGGCTAAGAACATGATACATTCCTTGCACATGTGCAGGTCAACATTGGTATAGGAAGAGTTACTCCTTCCAAGTGACTAAACTTTAGAAGAACCAACAGATCATCAATAATCTTTTCCTCATAGTGAGTGTATTTAGTTTTGCTTTTGTTCAGGAACAGTTGACATTGTGCCTTCCTTTTTATGCAGGCCTTGCAAAATTTGGGCTTAGATAACATGTTGAGCTCAATGCCAATGATCATCCTAAGCCAGACTGCCTCATATAAGTCTTTATAATTGATATGCCCCATTTGATGATGGAGCTCACTAATTGTGATCAATTTAGATGCTGCATTGGCTGCCAATTTGAGGGTAAAAGATGAAGTGAACTGTCAGCACAATACAACTCACATATTGCAGGAACATAGCTGATTACCTGGTATTTTGGTTCAAGGCTGCAAAAAACACACATCTCATCCTCAATAAGAAGGGAACATCCAGTACAATTACAACATGACACAGACATGAATGCAAATGCCATTTGAGGTGCATAATAAACTTTTTTGAGAAGAATGGGAACTGACTTTTTCCTTTTCTTCATTAGCAGACAGACACAATGATTTCCTTTGTTGAGGATGCTAAAGGTACATCCATTGGCTACATATACAGGCTTAAGGTTAATTTCCTGATAGTTCAAGAACTTTTCATAAGATGGCAAAAAATGACTGCAAGTACTGCAATCAATGATAATGTCAGCAGATGGAGATGCAGCATGGGCTTTGTGGCTGTTACCAGAAGTGATGGCAAGTACAAATGATGTTGCTGGGGGTGTCAATGATCAAGACAGAGAAAAGCATAATTTTCATTACATTCTTCAGTTTCAGCAGCATTTGGGAATTTTGACTTATCTGCCTTGTCCTTCCCTTTACCCTTATGCTTTTTCAGCCACCAATTGGGTGCCTTGCCAGCCATGCCTCCTCAAAATATTGATCATCAGTATGTCCATCCTTGTTGCAGTTATTGCAATAACACTTTTCCTTACCTTTTCCTTTGCCCTTAGATTTGCCCTTATCTCCTTTGGTATTACCTCAAGCCTTAACATGCACTGCTACCATCACTGCTGGCAGCCAATAATGTTTCCTGTAGAAATATTGAAAAAGAAACATGTTATCCCATTTCTTGATCAGATTTGTATCCTGAAAAAAGTCTTCTTCCATTGTCTGGAGCCTTTTTTCCATGAATAATACTCCTTTTGAAAATGGGATAACATGTGCTTTTGCAATTTCTCCAATGAAAACAGTTTCCAGTGCCAGCAGTGCATTGCCTCATGTTAGCAATTAATGCTGGTCTTGATCACTGTGCTATCCACCTCCTCATTGAGGTGCCAGATGAAATCCTGGCTCATGACAGACCATCTGACATGAGTGTTTGTAGTGAGTGTGGTGAAGAGGAGTTTATAAGAGGGGGCCAGGGACAGAGACATACAGATGTAAGTGGCAAAAGAAGCATCACAGAGGAGACAACCAATCTTGGCAAGGTGTTCCTTGATGATGACCATACCAGAAAAATGAGTGCATGTCAACTTTGCTGTTCTCAATGAAGCAGGATTTCTGCAGTCAGGTAAGAAGGTCAGTCTCATACATGGCACCTTTATTACCATAATCAGATGCAAGTTTTCTCCAGATGGCAGCAGCAGTAGTTTTTCCCTTGACTTGATGAAAAGTAGAATGATTCTCACAGACTTGTACTTCCTTCTGTGGCCACTCCTCAGCTAAGTCCTCATAGTCCTCAACTTCTGTATTTGATAGCAGAACTAACAAATTAGTGCTTTGGTAGAGTTCCATTGTGCTTGATGAGCTCAGCCAGTTGATGTGTGGTACCCATGAGGTGATGTCAAAGCCTCTTTGACATTATGGAATTGGTGATGCATTCCTGGTAAGTTGGCCAATTGAAACTGTCAGCCTCAAGCTTCAGAATTATCAACTTTGTTAATGAGATGTCATAGGTATTTGTGAGGCCCATAACTTGTTGAGGCAGGACCAGCTATGTTGTGAGCAAGGTGATGGCAAGGACTCAAGAACTGTAAGTAGAGATAGATAACCTCAGCATTGGTAACAAAACAACTGAGGTGTCATGGTATTGAACAGAAAGAAAACATCTGAATGATGACTAACTGTAGGTCCATACCTTCAACATGGCAGTCCTCAAATGACATTGGGAAAAATTTATTGCTGAGTCACAAGTAATTTTCTTTAGCATGGTTTCTGTTGCTGACATATTGTCATGATACCATACTTTGGTGCACCTGTACCTGTACCTGTTTATGGTATATAATAAATGAAAGACAGATTTTTCAGTTGATTATATAACACATTAGTGCACTGACACTCTACATCTTCAGCATGTTCAGTGATGATGAACAAGTTAGAAGTATCTAATAAGTGATACAGAGGGCTTGATAGCAGTAGATGAGATAAGTATGAATGTTCAAAAGTATATACCAACTAATAATGATATTGCTTTGATAAAAAAAAAGGCAATGTCAAGGGATCAACATAGAGCTGACAAAGGTTTTACAGTGAGGGTTTTACAGTGAGTACAGTGTGAAAGCCGAATGAAGCCGAAGACAAGGAGCCAATAAGAATGCCAGAAATGAGGTCACATGGCTCAATTTTTTGTCCCCCGAGGGTCAGAGTGGACAAACCTTGATCTATTTTAGATCTCGGAATCTAAAATTTGACTCCTCTAACATGTCACATCATTTTAATTCAAATTCGTCATCACATACTTTAAGGCTCCAACCATTTAGTTTGTTTATCATTTTGAAACAGTAAAACTGTTTACTTTTTATCGGTTAGTTTAGCATCCACAGTAAACGGTAGACAAACGGTAAATAGCCATGTGAGCAAGAGATGTTCTGGCTGGTGATCCGCTGTCCGATTGTAACCAGGTCACCAGTAGCCGGTTTGACAAGTATTGCATTACGGGCATGGAAACCATGCATTACAAGCACGGTATAAGACCTTCTGTCGAGGTCCCCCAAGTTCAAAGACGAGTATATCACCCTTTGACGATATTTTAGCTCTTGTGGAGAATATCTTGACTCTCTCCGGAACAATTCCTGCATCCGTCCCTCTGGCAACCGAAAATGATAAAATGTATCGTGTTATCAATCTTGAAGAGGACGAGACTCCACCGCTCTCACTAGAATATTCACATCGGCATGAATTTCCAGTGATCGCGCGCGCGATTTTTTAGCCATCCACGGTACAAGTGTTTCCGTCAAACGTCTCTTTTCGAAGTCTCGCCATTTGTGTACTGAAGTACAATCGTCACTCCCGGCTACAACAATCATGGCCGCGATGATGACCAAGTGCTGGATCAAGCGGGGACTGCTCAAATTCACTACCGCCAAGACCCAGCCACGTCGTAGTTAGATGATCATTTCTGTAATATGTATGAATTTTTTGTTCTTCGACGAGGTGTACCTTTGATCGAATGCAGCTCATTTTCTGGGCTCTGAACGGTTTGTAAACAGTTTACTTACTATCTGTTTACTGCTTTTGTTTAGTTTACTCCAAGTCGTAAACGAAAAGTAATAGCCTTAACATACTTGTTCATTCACCGACTTCTCTTACTAGCAGTAAGTAATCAGATGTACCTAAGTCTCGGCTTTGATAGTTTTCTTTTCTTATTTTTCTTCAGTACTAAAATATCAGTCTTAGCGATTTCAGCCAGTGACGAATGGTTTCCGCCATCTGCAGTAACAGATTGCGTGAGTCCTGAGGCCTGAGACAGTAATTTGCTGTCCTAGAATGTGTGATAATGCTGTATACGTTTGTTAGTCGGTTACTCGTGTCCGCAACTGCGAGGGTCCTCATTGATCTCTTGTTAAGATCCCTTCAAAAGGATTCCCGAGCTGACGAGAACCTTTCGGATTTTGTCATCCATGGAAACCGTCGCGCAAGATGCTATCAATTTTCTCGAGGCTAACAAGGACCATTTTGACAAGACCGCTCATGAATACGATGAGCAACCTCATGCTCTCGAGCGAGCTCGAAGGTACAGTCTGACCTCCTCCACCTCAATTGATGTTAGTTTTTGACGAGTGAAAAGGACGGCAATCAAGATGAGGGAGGCCTATGATTTCAGGGATGATATCACTACTGTTCTTGAGTACGCTTGCGGAACAGGTTCGTATTGAATGTTACTCTTCCGAAGTGTTTGCCTAACAGACTCGATCTTCCGAATCCATAGGTTTAGTGTCCAGAGAACTTGCGCCCTACACCAAAAGGATTGTCGGGGTCGATATCAGCCAAGGAATGGTTGATCAATTCAACTTACGCGTTCGTAACCAAGGCATCCCTCCAGAAGAGATGCAAGCCTTCCGTGCTGAGCTGAAAGGTGAAGCCGGTGAACTCGGGGATGAAAAGTTCGACGTGATAATGGTGAGTGTCGGATCGCACCACAGCAGCACTGCACCTACTAATAACTCGTTACGCTATTGATTGCGTGGCTTTCCTAGTGTGCCTCGGCTTACCACCACTTCCCTGATATAGATGCCGTTACCCGCATTCTGACCCACTTTCTGAAATCTGGTGGTGTGCTTCTTGTGGTAGATATTGCGAAGCCTACTGGAGAGCATGCACATGAGCAGGGTCATCATGAACATCATCAGTTGCTTCCAGATCATGTTCACCATATCGTTCCTCATCGAGGTGGACTTGGTGAATTGGACATGCGGAGAGCGTTTGAGAGTGCTGGACTTGGCTCGTTCAGTTTTGATGACAGTCTCGTTGCCAAGCATGATACCAGACTTTTCCTTGCAAAGGGTATCAAATCCCAGGTTTGATGTACGAATTTGAATCCAAGGCAATGTGTAACTAGGGGACCTCTAATACTGGTAATAAAATCTTCACGTCAGTTATCTAAATCAACTATGTCATGAAGCTATGTGCTATATGAGAAGCTCTCAAATGTGAAAAGTACATACTCTCATGACAATTTCTTGGAATTGGTCTGATTACATCTTTACCCATAATACCACATTGAAATTCCACAGACGTTATGCCTTCAAAGATAAACCAGGTAATGTTGGGAAAGTTGTAATATCAAGTTTGTAATCGCTATAATATTGCTTACTAAGTAAATTCATAGCTTCTAAGAATCCTAATACGTCTTTCTCAAGATCTTTGAGAATAAAGTGGTGGAAGGTCCTGATTGAAATACCATCCTAGGAAACACTTGTTCAAGCATTCCACAAACTGGGGTTGAAAAATTCTGTCCAGAACCCGCAGATCACGGGAATATAATCGGCACTGAGACTCCACATCTCTCTGTTCATGCGGGAACTCTGGGAGAAGGGAAGGAGCAGGAGAATCTGGAGAGTCTAGTGACGATTCTGCATATGAAGAGCCCTGTACAAGCTGTGGACGGTGACGGGTTGTCCGAACACTATCCTTGCAAGATGCTGAAACAGAAGACTCAGTTGAACTTTCAAACATACATAGTTAAAGATTAGGGTTGCCACTCACCCTTAGATTGTCTTTCGTCTGAACTAGTTCTAACTCCCTTGAAAGGTTCCAGTGTACTCCGGTTAAACCGATGACTCTTCCTTAGATTAAGGACAAGGATGAAAACCAAAATTATTATGATGAGGCCTTCAAGCACTAATGCTGCCGCAATTCCAATGAAGCACGATAAAAAACTAGACAAGTCGTTGCTCATATGCGTTGACGCATTTCTTATGGGCGTTGGTGCGGGATGAACAGTATGATATACATTTGACGCCGTCGTGCTCACACCGGGCATATAAGTACACCCGACTAGAGACGGTGAAGCCCCAGAACTAGTGATTCAAATTAGTGGATAGGTTTGCCTCCGTTATCAACACAACCTGACGTACTCGACTGTAGGAGTAGGTCTTCTCCAAGTCGATCTAATGGCTTCCGTGGAGGTTGCTAAACCTATCGGTTCGGTAAAAGGCATGAACTCGACTTCGGATAGGATACCATTGGCAGTAACTTTGCTTCCTCTACATCCCGAGTCAACTCATTCGTATATGTGGCATCGTGTTCCTTGGAGACATGCACTTACACGTCCTGGAACGCCAAAGTACTGCTCGATCTTGCAAATTCTAGGGTTTCAACTTGACATGCAAAAAAGACAAGGAATCCACTCACTCGCCAGGCGCAGCATCCGGTTGGCACATAAAACGAAGACATTTCTCAACAAGGTCATTTGGAGAGGGGCGAGGAATATGAACGTTGAGATAGACCATGGTTTGTGAATGATACAACTTTCTGATCAAAGGAGAATTAGTCTGAAGAAACTGTAGAGTGATAAAAAGACATGCCGGGATCGCGCAAGGTGGGAAACCTCGTTCACTATGAATATACGTCAACATTAGTGCTTTTTAAGTATTGCTAACAATGCCAAATGCTCAGTGCTGTAAAAAATATTGGTGTGAACTGAGGGGTGGATACATCACAGCCTTTGAAGTGAGCCAGTACAGTAATCAAATGTACATACATACGTATGCTCGGGATTTCACATCAGAAAGCCCCGACTCAATATTATATGTAAGCCAAAAAGGAGAGAAATGATATAGTTGTACATTGATTATTATAGGACGTAGACTCGTAACTCTTCGTTATAATGAGACCAAGCGTCGATTGTAGCTTGCCTCCGTAGAGGGAACGGTCATCGATCTAACATAGGATGCCCGACGGGACGTCCAAAACATTTATACACAGAGATTGCTCAGGCCGATTGTAGAAGCTGACTGTTCGAAGTATGCATATAACTCACAGGAAAAAACCATAGCAAGTACGTTCATCGCACGGCCACTTAACAAGGATCGTCGGTTGCGATTCCTCATGATAAGACCCCAAATGCTCGACAGCGAAGGATCGCATATATGTCGTTATTGAAGTAGCGTACCCCAGTCTCGCATTAGCGCATGACATTGATACTCACTCTGCCGAGGTGTGCAAGATGTCAACATTGGAGGATTCGGCTAGTAGGCAGAATGATGGAATTGCTTCCGGGGCCTCCAGACTCACTTCAGAGATAGGCATCCACCGAACTTTTTGCGCGCCACAACATCCATCTTTGCCTTAACGTCTCGAAATATCTTCCACCAAGCAGCTCCAACAGGGCTACCCTGGCTCAGATCCGTCTCTTTGTCTTCTTCAACGTACTCTGATCCTCCCCAGTGACGCCTCAGCAGCACCAACCACCACTTCAAAATCGATATAGCCCGTTCGACTCCAACGTCACCATATTGAGTCCCATCCACGACTTTCACGAGATATTTCGTGAAAAGCTCGACGTCTTGCTCTTTGGGAGCCCATCTCTGATACGCGGTGATCCATAACTCAAGCGCTCTCTGGATATCCGGCGTCTCTGTCATCAAAAACTTCTCGTGCCTCTGCTTTCCCTGCTGTCGCAAAATGGGTGGGTCAACGTATCGTGCCCGGGGCGGAGGCGCACGCCACAAGAGGTGTGCAGGAATCGGCTTGCGTTTGCGAGGTTTCAGAATCTTGCGTTTGGACGGCGGAGCGGGGAGCTTGCCGTATTTCTTGATGAGACGGAGCATGGCGAGTTGCTCGTGTTGTACATTGGGGGGAAGGTCGCGAAAGACGGTTGGGTCAATGTTCAAAGCGCGCAGCGCTTCGTCCGACATCTTGACCGCCCCTGCCCTACCTCTCTTCTTGAAAAGAGAATTCTTCGTTGGCATAATAATGGGACGAGTCGTACGGGGTCTTTGCTGTCGTACGATTCTTGAATAGTCAGTACTTTTCATTCCTATTTTCTTGGGAAATATATCCTTCCGTGGTAGTGGGGGCGATGGAGGCAGCTCCGCAGGAGGGGCAGAGACCGACCGACGTTCGTACTCGCTCTCGAGTTCATTGCGAACATCATCAGGAAGTGCATTGAACACTTCTATGTCGACTTGGGAAAAATTCGGAAGGTCGGTAGTGTCTTTTGTTGGATATTCCTGTTTCGTAGTGCCTGGAAAGTCATCCGCGGGAGGGTGAAGAACGATGTCAGGAGGAACTGCCGAAAGTAGAGGTCTCGCGGCCTTTTTCGGGCTAGGAACACGCCTGAAGGGTAGCATGCTCTGCTGAACAACTTCACCCGATGCAGGCTTCTCGAGTTTCTGGATCTGGATGCCAATACCTCGCAGTTCCTTGGAGTCAAAGTTAAACGAGCTCAGAATACGGCAAGCGTGCTCCCCAATGACCCTCTCATCACTTGTTGCTCGCCCGCCTGGTCCAATGAGTGTTATTTGTTTGTTGTACATATCGCATGCGCCGTGTCCAAGAAACTGCCTAGGATGAATGTCGTTCCACAGATTGCAATGCGTTATCACTGACCTTAGGAGGCTCTACAGGAGCCATAGGATCACGCTTCATGATCTTCAAGGTAATAGATCTCCCGACCATCCCAATATCATCCAACCGTTTGGCAACCTCTGTTGCCATCTGGTAAATGAAAGCCTCAGCCTGCTCTCCATTCTCAAATCGAATACCATACTGAAGCTTGTCAGCTGACGCAACATGAGACATCTTAAAACAACTCACGTTGATCTCGCAGGAGACAGACTTCCTTGGTTTATCAGATTCCAACTTCTTCTCATCAACCCCTCTCACTGCATTATACAACGTCTCTCCAGTCGACTTTCCCAACGCGTCGCACAAAACGGCTTTACTCTTGTCCATGAGTCCCCCAAGCATAGTAACGCCAAGTTTCTCTTGCGCTTTCTGCTTTGCCGAAAAACCAAAACCATGCAGATCAGTGATACTGAGCGGGGCTAAGAAATCTTGAACTTCATCTATTACGAGGTGATACGACCCCGCGGGCTTGGCGCGCCGTGTTGCTAAACGAGCTAAGAGGATGTTGTGGGAAATGCCAATGCTCACTAAATGGGTGTATGAACAGCAGTTTCAGGTAGGAGCAGATGTTCTCGTACCTTCACATCCAGTGGCTTGACGGACTAATGCACGAATCATTTCAGCAAAATCCTTTGCTGGGTCAACAGCCTCGTCGTGCTGTGAACTGTTGGCACGGAGCTGAAGTACAACAGTAGATACATCGATGAGAGCTTCGTCTACCGAGACGGCTTGGAGATCGTCGGCGTGTTTCATAAGGATCGTGTAGAACTTCAGCGACAGTTTTTTGTATCTAATTTATTTGTAAGGACGCAGATGCAGAAACATGCAATTTTCGTCACCTTTCAAACTCGTACGGAATGGTCATTACACCAGGACAAAGCTCGCGTGCTTGTCTTAAGCTATCACAGGGACTATAAGTGGGGCCGAGAAAAAATCAGGCACAAATCAAGTACCTCATTCCATTCCTGATACCAAAACGTCTCGCCTCATAACTAGCACTCGCAATCTCACTTGTACTCGATGCCCCTCCCTGAGCACCTTGTGAATGACACACAACCACTGGTTTCCCCTTCAACTGCGGTCTCGTCGTTAATCCTGCCGAAACGAAAAAACAGTCGAAGTCGCAGTGCATGATGACACGATCATCGACTGCTTTCTCTTTTCCCTTCCCCTTCCTTTTATCATGCGGCTTCATCACCAATTCGGCGGCCCGCATACTAACACCACCATCGTTATCTGCATGCTCTTGGAGCAATTCCGACTCGATGCGACCCACGAGCTCAGCAGCTCCCACCGTTTCCGCACGCTCCTGTGCCTCCTGAACGAGGTTTTTGAGTTCAGCTTTCCATGTGGACAGATGATGTAGCCGAGAGTTCTTGTAATAACCCTCGATGAAATCTGGGGCAACGGATGTATGGGCGTTCCGCCACTCGGGATTGGCCATTACGCGCTCGGCGAGGGGATTGGACTTGTGGCCAGCATATGTTGGAACCTCGCTCTTGGTGTGGTTTCCCTTTATGAGTCGGGGAATACCTGCGACTCCTTGTATTGCGTTGGGAATGGGCGGACTAGACGGAGGCTCAAACTTCTTGGCTGCATTAAGAACCGGTGATTGTCGAAAGAGCGAGATATGGGTTTCCACGTCCCCTCCCCCATTGAAAGGTGAAGGCGAAATGCTTCTACCACTTCTTCTGGGCTCTTGCGGATCGGCATTGAAAGGTGAAGGCGAAATGCTTCTACCACTTCTTCTGGGCAATGTTGGGGGAACAAAATGTCTCTTGCGGATCGGGATGTCCACTTCTGCTCGGGCCTGTAGCTTCTGCTTCACAGGTGCAATAGGCAGTGGGACGGACTTTCGCACGGAGCTCCAGAGGGGAGTTGTTGTGAAAGATATGTTCGGGTTCAGAAAGTCGGGTTGTTTAACCTTTGACCCCTGAATGTTTTCTGATCTTGCGTTTGGAGAGAAGACAAAGTTTTTCCAGGGTAATAATACTCCTCCTTTTGCGCTTTCCACCAACCATTCAGGTCGAACGACTTTCATATGTTTGAATTCACGCATTTTGGCCCCAGTAAGAGAGCATGTAACGATGTGTGTCCTGAAACGAGCCTAGTGAATGACTGGCCAAGAAACACTGCTGTGAAACTCACACAATCGACTTCCTGTCGAGGTAGGGTTGAAATATCCCACCATGTTTAACAATAATTTTCCTTAGATCCTGAGTAGAGGGTTGGGTATATCCATTGATCTGACGAGCGTTTACCTTACATATGTGACGAGAGAAGAACGAAAGGCTTACATATATTGCTAATCCCTTGAAAATATCTTTGTCGCTTCCAGTCTCTTGTTCGATATCCGTATTCTGGATCTGCAACTTGGCACGTTTGCGACGCATGTACTCTCCATATTGTCCAAAATGCGACTGGCCATATATGTCTTCGTCCACTGTGGAGTCCGCCTTTCCTTGCCTTCCTCTCTCTTCAATGACTTCCATATGAGCCCGTTTGAGGGAAGGCTGTGTAGATGGAGGAGGTTCAAGCTCCTGACTGTCACCTAACGCACCATTTGCTGGTCCTTGGTCCATAGAGACATCTCCTGGAAGAATTGTGGTCGCAAGGGTCTCAAGAAAGACTGGGTCATCTTCATCATAGTAATCCGATGAGTTGGTCTGCGAAGAGACAGGATGGTCCATATTTCATTACATTCCTAGTGCTGAGTAATATGTGGCGACGTAGGGGACGGCTGAAAGAGATTCTTTTCCTCTGCACATACTGTCGTGATGACTCACGCACGAACCAAATCCGAATTGCGGGGTGTCACGCTCGTCTCGTGAATCGTGTCACATCTACTTCAGCGCTTTCAGCAGATCATTGGTTTTTCCTACATGTTTTAATCTCAGCAGACTAATATCAGATCAATCATTTATAACAAAGGGTTCTGAGCTCTTTACCGCACATGCAGTGTTCGCGTGCCGGCAGTCTGTATCCTGTTCGACAAAGGTTCTGGACTTACTCTCAGCATATGGGTAGCTGTCAAAAGACTCATTGCAACAATGATCCCAAGCTGACGGATGCTCTTTGTGCCCTCATCTGTCCAACCCCACGGCCCTAGTATGTTATCAATATTGAGTGTTGTGTACAATGACATATCCCTCCCTATGGAGAAGTTAATTCCCTGTTCTCGGGGCCAGGAGTCCCAACTCACCACCCAAGACCTCCAAGGCACAGCTTTCCTGACATTTATGCAGGCATGGGCCATGTGGCCACAGCTGAGCTCTTCTATACTTCTGGGCACTTTGTATGCGACCCATTAAACTATTGTAGCACTCCAGCGACGAAAAACGACATACAAGTTTCTTGCGCCGCCTTATGCAGTTCCACAGAAGTACACAAATACATCCTGTGCACCTATTCTGGTTGTGCTAGCAGAACGCCAACCGGAGCTGAACCATCCTTCAATAACTGGAGGCGTACAGCCCATCAAACCCTACACACCAGGAAAGGACAAAGGTAAGAAGGGGCCTCACCCAAAAGATAAAGTTGATCCCTTCAAGAAATGGGGTAATCTATTTCCGTGGTATACCATTGAGAAGGGTACAATTTGCACTCAACTCCAACCCGACTGTACCTGAGATTGTAGGGTGACCAATTCACAATTCTTACATAGACAGAGCGAGGTATCTCACTGCGTAGAATGAGCGAGTCTTCGAGCGCCTGTAGCTAACTATGCTAGACCAGTGTAAATTACGGAGAATGTCAATGCTACGCAGATTGCTGTTCTATTGAACATTCAATGTCTTTTTGGTCCCTCCCTTTGTACTTGTGCTCAAACGAGTCCAGTCACCGCACTCAATCTCACAAACTTTGTTACATCAAGCCCATTTTGGACTCTTACGCCTCACCTTCTTAAGCCGGTGCTTTTCGCGATAAACGTCCAATTTCAACATACATCGTCCCCTCTGGCATGTTACATATTTGCCTTTACTTCTGTGCCCGGCCTCAGATTCACCATGATGTCATTATCAACAATGATGTCCTCCTGCTTCCAGGCATCAAATGGCTTCCTTAAGCATACTAATGACCTGCAACCTGTCGATACTGTCTTGAATAATCGGGAAGAACTCACTGAGACAGTCCTGGAATGAAGACTTTGTAGAAAGTGGACTATCCTCAAGGACCAGGAGTGGATTATCACTAGATCACTACTCAAGTACCGACTGGGGAGTAAAGGATTGTAGCTACCACCATGGGTATTTATTGGGACCCATCCACAGTACATTCAGGCGACAATCCGTTTTAAGCCCAACTTCCTCATTCAATCCCTATGTCATTTATTTGTTTCACTAATTGCGCATTCTGAATCTCTTCTTTTTCGTCATGAATATGGCTGAGAAATCTGTATAAGATACTGAATCACTCATTCTATCCTTTGTCTCTAGTTGTCATGTTAACTATACATTCAGCACATTGAGAAAAATGCTTCATAAAGTCCCCTGTGTTTGTAAACTGAGTTCACAAAGTTTTCCACCCTTTAAGAACCAGAGCCATACTCTTTTGCCATTTTGGCCATCTGAGCGGGTGACTGGTGTCCATTTCACAAGATCAGGCCCACAACATGAGCTGTCAGCACCTGCCTGCTATAGAAGGATGGAAACATCAAACCATACAAGGTACCAGATTTTTTTAATTTTCTCAATGCATATTACCTTCTGATAGCTGATACACTGATACAATGACAAGACTCACCTTTGGGTAACAATCGCAGCACTAAAAATGCTCTCTCCAGGAGCAAGCATATCAGCTGCATGACCCTAGTTGGAGAATTTGGGAAGTTATCTCTGATGGTGATGACAGTAGGTTCAAGGTTCTGATATCTATGGCTATTGCATGCTGCAAGTCAAAGAAGTATGATTTTCAGAATATTGAATTAGGGAAATAATGACACACTTGACATGGCATGACTTCCCCAATCAAGTGCTCATAAATGGGCTGAATGAAGGGACTCTCTCATAATGTGGCCAACTGGTCTTGGCTTAACTAGCTTGTGAAGGAAACAACCAATGAATGAGCATGAAAGCACATGCTAAATTCACCTGTGAAAGAATCAATCAAATCTTGCTGATCATGAGGAAGTCCAAGTGCTGCATATGTGTCCCCGCTGTCAAGTTTGTGGCCCAGGTTGGGTGTTTTGATGAGAGTGGACAGCTCTCCAAACATTGCTGAATGACACAGCATATGTAAAGCATATATAAGCAAGGGCAAGGAGATGAATTTGGAAGTCAAATAACATGGAAGAACAGATTTCCTAAAATTACAATTGACAGGACACACTGCCAATGTACACTAGAATGTGTATCAAGGTTGATGGTCATCCATGAACCCATTGAGAGTTTCTGAGGTCAGTGGCTCTTGGAGTTCCTTACTCCTTTATCATTAATTTTGAGATGAAAAGATCAACAGAGGACACAAATTGTCAGTCCTTCCACTCATCAAACATCACCTGACAGTGATTTGGCAAAAGATTGGCTACTAAGATGGCCGCATTCTCTGCAAGTGGATGCCACATCAATGATAGACCAAGGTCAAGCTCTCAAAGAGTGACAAATGGTACAGCCTTAGTTGGTAATGGATGGCATAGATAGCTTGCATCCACCAAAAGAGCAAATTGAATGAGGTTTGAGCAGTGTTGAGCAGAAAGTGGGAGATGGTTGAATGTGAAATTTCCAGAGCACCCTGTGAGCTTAAGAGGATTTGGTTCAAGATACAAAGTTTCAATCATTGGAAAGGATTGAGCAAGTCTCTATCCTCATAGGTCAGGCCCAAAAAAGTTTGGACTCTCAGCAAGGTGAGGCAGTAAGGAAGGAAGTTTTTCAATAATGAAAATGGTGAAGGCATCTCTTTTACAATGTCATGCAGCACAAAGGCAATGACTTCTAGAAATTTTGCAACAATTTTCTTGTAGGCCATTACAGAGATATCAAGACATAGAATATGTTCAACAACCAGAGTCTGAATATGAAAGGGGAAGTTTTCAAGATCTAAAAGTTTTGATATTTGATGTGGACACCCTGATATAGTCAGCAATGTGAGGGCTGGAAAGGCATCATCCCTAAAACAGGGAGCATTGTTGTGTTCTCCCATGCAATAAGAACTGGATTGGCATGGATTTCTTGCAGGACTAGGCATCTTGACAATACTTCTAGTACAGTATATGTAACTCCAAGACAGGGAAGAACAATGGTTGCAAGGCATGAAAGATCTTGAAGAGGAACTAAAGATGTGAGACTCTCAATGCTCACATGGGTTTCAACCTCCAGGCAAACCAAACCAGATAAATGTTGGATAGGAATCCAGATGTGGGACAAACATTGATGACCATGGAATTCATCAAAGTTGACAGACCAACAATTCAACCTTGAATGGAGTAATATGGCAATAGACAATTGGAGCAGGTCCTTATCTACTTCACAGTGAAGTGTTTGTAGATTGGGGAAAATACCAGAGGCAGGTTGACTTGAAGAGATGAACCTTAGCACAGAAGAAACAGCCACATTCTTAGGTTTTATCTTCCAGTGTAACATAGAAGGACCAGCCTCCATGAGAAGCCACAGGACATGTTTTAAACACTTGAGAAACTGGGGCCAGTCTAATCAAGGAGGAACCTTAAAAATTTTGATAAGTGCAGACAATGGCATTGTAATCATGGACTACTTACCTTGAAAGATTCCCTCTCAAAGTTCCATGGGGCAAGTGTCTTCAAAAGGCCTTCAAATTGGCTTTGTAAACCCACAACTTTCCAGATGACAGACTTTCCAACTGCTGCCCAGAATTTAGAAACTTGCATTCCTGTAGTGACTACATATTTGGTTGAGAAGAAAAAATAAGAAAGAGTAGCTCTGGGGTAGAAAGAACTTTGTCAACACTCCTTTCCATGAGGAACACCAGAGCAGTGAAAATGATTTAGTACCATATAGTGCACAGAAAGGCACTGCAAGTTGTTTCCAAACCTCCAATGGTTGAATTGTAGGTGTCACAATTATAACAACCAGGCTTGGACATGTGTTTCCCATGCGAAATTTGGCCAGCTCTTTCTGCCTACTCATTGTTGTTGTTGTCATTGTTGCTCCCTCACACTGCTCAATCCTGCATTCAAGCCTCTGCATCTCAGAAACCACACTGTAAGGGCAACCTCTGGGAGCAATGGCTAAGTCACACAGCTAGCAGAGGAGAATCTGAAGTATATTAGAAATGGTAATCAACAATATAATAGTAACTAATCACCTAGCAGAGGGGAATCCAAAGAGAACAAGTCTAAGGATCCCTGCTGCTTGGTGTGGCACATCAGCAGGTGGCAGAGGTGTGAGAACAACCATATAGGCATCTAGAGTTAACTGAAGGTGCTTAGCAAGGGATGTTCTGGGGGTTGCCTAAAAGGGAGAATGACCTCTGGAGATCTCTGGGGATCTGGAGAATTCCCTGGAGTTGTTGAAAAAGCCTTGGAGAGTGGGAATGAGTCAAGGAGAGTTGGCAGCAGTCAGGCATGGAGGTCTGAAATGGAAGTCCCCTAACATCACCCCCCTCTAGCATGCAGCATCTCAACATGTGGGGTAGAAGAAGTTCTGGATTGTCTGGTCCACTGGTGAGATGGGATAGATTCCTTGGATGGCTTGGGGTGCATCTGGGTGCTTCTGATGGAACTCCCTGATGAGTCTAGGCACATGCATGTTCTCCTGGGGTTTCCAGGAGATGTCTTCAATTCTGTAGCCCTTCCACTTCACCTTGTACTGTAGCTGCTGCCAGAATAGGCAACTATCCAAAATCTCCTCCACCTCATACTCCTTGTTGTTGTTGACCACCACTGGGGGTGGCAGGGGTGCCAGGCATTGTCCTGTGATAGGGTCCATTGGGGCCAGTGTTAGTTTGACTACATTGAATACTGGGTGAAGCTGGCACATTCTGATGGGAAGCCAGAGTTGATGAGCTAGGAGTCCTACCTGTCATTCCACCATGAAGGGCCCCAGTAATCAGTATGAGAGCTTCTTTGATGGTTGGGTGGTCATAATATCAGAGGCATCCAAGTAAACACAATCTCCAGGCTGGTATTTGGGCACTGGGATCCTTCCACAGTTGTAGTATCATGCCATGTTATCCTTTGCTTTTGCCAGAGCTGCCCAGGCTTCCTCCTGTGTGATCTTCACCCAATCCACAAACTTGTTCACAGCTTCATTCTCTAAAGGCTGAGCCCAGGGTTCAAAGCCCATGTGCAGGTGATGTCTGGTGTCCAGGAAAAAGGGTGAAACTTGAGTGGCTGCATGGACATGGTTATTGTACTGAAACTCAGCATTGGGGAGGAGTTCATCCCAGTCATTCTGGTGCTCATTGCAAAAGAGTTGGAGGTACTGCTTGAGTTCCTGGTTCATGCATTTGATCTGGCCATCAGACTGTGGGTGGTAGGTGGTGAAGGTGTGAAGCTTCACATTAAATAGTCAGTAAAGCTTCTGGGTGAAGTCTGCCATGAACTGTGGACCCCAGTCACACATGTAGGCATTAGAGAGGCTGTGGAGCTTCCAGACATTCCTCCAGTACAGGTTAGCAGCCCCCATGGCAGAGCAAATGGTGTGAGTAGGAACAAAGTGTGTCTGCTTGCCACAGAGGTCCACTACTACCATGATGGCATCATAACCATGGATGTAGGGGAGCTCTACAATGAAGAGGCAATGCTCCATTGCTCTGTGGGGATGGGTAGGGGGTGCAGCTGTCTGAAGGGGAGGCAATGCTGGGGCTTGGTCTTGAGGCAGAGATCACATGTACTGGTGTAGGACCCAATATACTGGGACATCTGGGGCCACCAATAATTCTGGGACACCAGCTCCAACATTTTCCATTGGCTGGGGTGTCCTGCAATCCAGGAGTCATGGTGCTGCTCTACAATCTTCTGGCATAGCTCCAGGTCATTGGGCATGTAGATGCAGTCCTGGAAGGTCAGGAATCCATTGCAGAGGGCCCACTTGTCTGTGTGGATGGATTTGGCACTAGTGGTATGTTCAGACTTGAGCACCTGGGCTGCCTGAGCAATGAGTTCCTCCTGCAGATCCTCCTGGTTTACATGCCAGAGGTCCTGGAGGATCTCCACCTCTGCTCCCTTGACAGCTAGACCTTCTATGGCTTGGATGGCAAACAACTTGAGTCAGAGGAGCATGATGTTACTGTTGTTATCTCCCCTGGTGCCATGGTCTGCCCTCTGGGACAGGGCATCTGGCTTTCCCATACTCCAGCCTGGCTTGTGGTGCAGCAAGAAATTGAAGTTGGTGAGGTAGAGAAACCACCAGGCCTGCTGGCAATTGAGCTTCTTGGTCATCTGGAAGTACTCAAGGTTCTTGTGGTCTGTCCACACTTCAAACTTATGCTGCACACCCTCCAGGAAATGCTGCCACTCCTTGAAGGACTGGATGATGGCCAACATCTCCTTGTCATGGATTTTGTAGTTGTGTTCCACCATATTCAGGCTTTTGGAGTAGAGGGCCACTGGGTGCCATTTCCTATCCTTCCAGGATTGCTGTGATAGAACAGCTCTGGTAGCAAAGTCAGAGCTGTCAGCTTCCACCCAGAAGGGAGAGTCATTGTCCAGGAAGAGGCAGACAGGTTTGGAGGTGACAGCATGCTTGAGATTGTTGAAAGCCATCTGCTCCAGGGGGCCCCAACTCCAGCTGGCTATGCTCCTCTAGTGCTTTGGTGTGGATGAGGATGTCATCAAGGTATATGCACACTATGCCTTCAGTGATGAAGTCCCAGAAGATGTTGCTCATCATTGTCTGGAAGGTGGCAGAGCTGTTGGTGAGTCCAAAGAACATGACAAGGGGTTTGAACAATCCCTGGTTGGTCCAGAAGGTGGCCTTCCATTTGTCTCCCTCCTGGATGCATACATTGTTGTAGCTCCACTGGACATCCAATTTAGTGAGGTACCATGCCCCCTGGAGATTATTGATGAGCTCAGAGATGGGGAGGAGGGGGTAGCAGTTCTTCATGGTCATGGTGTTAAGAACCCAGTAGTCCTGGACCAGTCAGAGAGAGCTGTCCTTTTTGATGAAGGAAGACCAGAGAAGTCATTGGGGATTTGGAGGGGTGGATCCAACCAGAGGCCAGGTTCTCCTGCAGGAAGGTATCAAGCTCATCATGCTCCTTTGGCACTAGCAGGTAGACCTTACAGCTTGCTGGCTTGGAGTCTGGCATTAATTTAATGGCATGGTCCCACTGCTTGTGCTCTGGGAGTGAGTCAAAGGAGGCCTTGGAGAACACATCCTCAAACACATGGAGATATTCAGGCACAATGTCCCAGAATTCCTGGGGCATGGAGTTTGCAGCAAAGGCCTGGGCCAGTCACTAAGAGGTGGTCTGGCTGGCCCAGATCTCCATGATAGAGGGTGAGGAGCATAGGGTGGTGGCATATATCTGGTCTACAACTTCCACTGTCTTGTCCAGGAACTCTGGGTTGTGCAAGCCACAGAACTCCCCTCCTAGATCCTCCTCCAGGGTCCCTCTACTACTCTGGTCATTCTCATGGAGGGCCTCTCTATGGGGGAATGCCAGGGGCAGGGGATCCAGAAGGTCTAGATCTGCAAAGGGGAGATGATCAGTGCAGCAAGCACAAATGGCTGCATGCTCTCAAACCTCAGCCTGGCACTGTACCTTGACCTTGATGGTGCAGGTGGTGCACCTCCAGGGGCATTGGCTCATGATTACCTTGCCCCAGGCCCAATTTACTTTGGGGTTGTGCTCCCAGAGCCAGGTGAAGCCAAGGATCATATCCTGCTTGCCTAGGCTAGTGACAGCAAAGACTGTGCTTAGTGTGGTTCTGGTAGTGGAGGATGAGATCTACCACAGAGTTGATGGCACCTGCTTCATTGGGCATTCTGTCAATATTGAACACTGGAATGGGCTTGGAAAGCAGCTGCACAGTCAGGCAGTGGCAATTCATGAACTCTGAATCCAGGAACAGCCCCATTGCTCTGCTATCCAAGAGGGCAGTGACTTCATGGGTTTGCTGAGTGTCTGTGGTCTCAATCTCCATGTTGAGGCACAAGGATTTTGCAGAGGGGTTCATGGCTACTATGTACTGCTGGGGCAGTTTGCATTCCCAGGTGGGGCAGCATGTGTCATGACCCATCCCTGGACCCTGCCTTGCCTCCAGGCCTACCCTGGCCAAACCCAGCAAGCCCAGAGCACACCCCCATCTCCCCCCAACCTCTACAACACTCCCCTACCCTCAGTGCCTGCTCCAGCAACCCCTGACACTTATCTGGAGATCTCCAATGCTTCTCTGGCATTCCCTGTGATCTCCCTGGTCCTCCCTCAGTGTCCAGGCAACTCCAAAGTCCTTCCACCCTCCCCCAGCATGCATCACAGTTATGCATCAAGACACTACTGACACCTGGCTAGTCAGTCTTGGGATGCCCCAAACAATTGTATCTGAGACCTGCCCATATGGTCCAACCCCAGACCCATGGTCCCAGAGGAGCTCCTTGCAGGTACTTAAGCTATAGAGTAGCAATAGCTACAGTAGTCTTGATATTACCTATGTTCTTGTGTTTGTTACATCTCTTGTGTCTCTGTCTCCTTGTTCCATATCATTTCATTGAATCTTATCATCCTGATTTCATCTCTCTCAATCTTGTCAGTCTCAACCTTATCTGTTCCCATTTTTGTCTCAGTCTCTTGTCTGTTTCCTAAGTCTTGTCTTGTCTTGTTTCCATTCATTTCTTGCCTCATCTTGACTTCCCAATTAACTCCACCACTATTCTGTTCCCCATTAAAGCCCCTTCCATCCCAGAACCTTTAAAAACCCCTCCATACTCTTAACTCAGGCCTGCTGAGTTGCCCCCTAGCTCTTGCTAATTACTCTGGAGCTCTGTACCATACTCATCCCCTACTTGCC
>JAGGAV010007876.1:0-37233 GCA_017657295.1 Termitomyces sp. DKA64 | reverse complement strand
CATCATCATCATCATCATCATCATCATCATCATCATCATCATCATCATCATCATCATCATCATCATCATCATCATCATACATATTGGCTTATATGATATATATCTTTTCAGCTTACTTCTCCTTTTTATTATTTTTTTCTTTGTCTTGGCTTGGATGGCTAAGATAATCAGTATTTGCTAGTCTTTGCTAAAAACCTTATTTTGTTTTACCTACTTATCACAGTATACACAGAGATGCACCCTCAGTCATACAAACATTCTTAGTGTGACTGAGGGTGAGTATATCACAACTTCTACTTATTCATGCCTTACTAAATTACATTTCTATAGACTAAATTACTGTATTCTTTACAGGTAATGAATCAGTCATACAAACATTCTTAGTGTGACTGAGGACTAAATTACTGTATTCTCTACAAGCCACAGCCTCCAGAGGTTGCCCTTACACCCCCTTGCCTTCCAGCCACAACCCTAGGGGGATCCCCTCCAGCAGCCCCCCTGGCCTCACCTATCCACCCAGTGTTGCCTTATGCCCACACACCACTAAGGCTCAACATAATGATTTTGTTTCCTACCTATTCTGTTCTAATACTTTCTAATTATGGTGCTATGCATTAGGCCCACCTTGCTACTGACCTCTAGCTTTGGTGGTGACCATGACCCTGCTGCTCATCTCCCATCTGCCTGCACCAGCAGGCTTCTGTCAAAAGCACAACCTTGCCTACATCACACAGCAACTGCCCTCATGTTTTATCAGGGGGTGTGGCCCAAACAATGTTTGGAAGCATCAGCCTGCTCACTCTCTACATATGCAGAGGGTCATGGAATCCTGTGGCCCTTGTAGATATTAATACCTGTCTATAATAGTGTGCAAAATAAGTGCCATGCATCTCATACATGTAATAAAGGATTTAAAAAAAAAACAAGGAGGGCAAGACTGGTGGCATACTTTGGACAGAGCTTACCAATCTCTTGGATACAGAACTTCCCAGGCTGATAGCTGTGTAAGATCCAGAAGATTGGTGAATGACAATTGCACTATAACAAACACCCACACTAACAACATGTTTGGACTTTCAACCACTGCTGAAGGGGCAGCTAAAGTGAAAGGCAAACTAGGAGAGGCCTATGAGATCAAAGACTTAGGTAATCCCTCTTTCCTAGTAGGAATGGCAATTGAGCATGACCCACATACTAAAGCCATATCCTTGTCACAATGTATTTATCTGAAACATACTCTCAAATGTTTTGGTATGGAGGACTGCAATCCTCACACCACACCCCTACCTGCTGGAATCCAACTCACTGAGGATATGTCACCAAAAACTGATGCAGACAAAGTATTCATGGCTGACAAAGCTTACCAAAAACTCCTGGGCTCACTGATGTGGGCACAAGTCACCACTAGACCAGACTTATCATTTGCCATCAGGTCAAGCCCATCAGTTATGTTGATGCAGATTATGGAGGTGATTCTGACACAAGACAGTCTACTAGTGTGTATGTATTCATGATGGCAGGGGGAGCAGTATTGTGGAGCTCTAAACATCAACCAAATCATTGCCCTATTCATCACTGAAGCTGAGTATATGGCTTCAACTCAAGGTGCCCAACAGACTCTCTGGATGCACAACTTTCTTATGGAGGTTGACTTACCACAAATGCTTCCTGCCATCATCAATGCAGACAATCAATTGTTTATTGCCCTCACCAAGACTACCAAAGGACACTCACATGCAAAACATATTGGTATACATTACCACTACATATGTGAGTGGGTTCAGGAAGGGGATATAGAGATTTGACTGATTGCTATGACTAAAAATATCACTGACCTTTTTACCAAGTCTTTACCATGTCCTCAACATGACTACCTGGTAGGAAAACTCAGTCTAAAGTTCTGACTGCAATCTGATCATCTGGGGGAGTATTGAGATAGATTCCTAGGGTTGTGTCAAATTGAAAAGTTTGTTATTATTTTTCTATTTTTATGTACTTATTTTCTTTTTGGGTTTCACCACTGCAAGCCTCATATCATTGCATTTTTGTGTTTACCATTCTTTTGTCAAACTATTTTTGTTCTATATAAAAGGCCAAGTCAACAGGTCAGCCACCCTCAGTTGTTTTCATGCATTCTGTGGAGTCACTGAGGGTGAGATCATATTACTTTACTTCCAGATTGTTTTTACTTACTTGCCTGTAGTCTTACAATACATTTGTACTCTACAGGTCAATACAGTCATTTTCACACATTGTATGAGTCACTGAGGTCTTACATACATTTGTACTCTACACAGACCATTAGGGAAGGCAGCCTGCTCAACCAGAACTCAAAAGGAGTCAATGTACTCATCCAGGGACCTCTTCCTTTGACCATACTGGTCACAACCATAAGGAAAAGTGCAGCAATCTTGGCAGGGTTGAGAGGAAAGAACTCAGCTTGAAAATTGCATTCAAACTCATCCTAACTTGCAAAACTCCCTACCCCTCCATTCCCTCAGAAAGCTTGCAGCACATACATTGAAGCATGACCTAGCTTCATATAAGGCAAGGACCCATCCAATCTTTAAAGCATTGGAGGCAAACACTTCACTGCTGAGCTGAATATAAGTGATGTGAGAGAAGCTTGGATAGACTGCACCTGAGTCTCCAGAGCTAACAAACAATTCCAGGCATTGTCCTGAGGGATGGAAGCATCCAGGCAATCCACTGGCAGTGTTGTAGTAGTCATAGAGGCTAGTCAGGCTGATAGAGCCATCAGGCAGCAAATTGACACTCACTAAAGGTTTTTATCTCTATCTACATAAAAGCTCTGGCTTGGGCCAAGCCAAGTCAGAGCCAGACCAGCTTTGGAGGCTTGCCCCATTGGTCTGAGCCAGGGCCACCTTGAGCCAGGCCAAAGCCAGGGCTTGTGGGCCATGCCAGGCCAAAACATCACAACTAGTAGATTCCTATCTATGTATGTTTAAGTCACTCTTCATGTCAGTTCTTACTTTTATCAATATCTATAGCATGTAGTGATGATATTATCACTCCCATGGACTCTGCCATTCTTGCTCTTTCACATCAGCACATTGTGATCCAGTTGGCCTTAGCCAAGGAATGTGTTCCTTATTTTTGACAATGGCAAACAGATTGCAACTTTGCCACTACCATATTCCTCCAATGCCAATGCCAACATACCTACCTTTTTCAATAATTCTATCTGTTTGGTTGAGAGTGCTGAGTGCAGTACATACAGCATGTTCCAGATTACTTTGTGGGCAGTAAGAAGAGGAGAGTTATTTGAATCATACCAAAAACTAATAATGGGCTTGATCTTGTACAGTGTATCTTTATTGAGTCAAATTTTCGTATTTGGTGTATACTCATCGTAATCCTTTCTCAGATTTGATATCTTGACATTTTGATCAAGACTCAGAAGGATTACTCTGAAGCCCTTGAAACCAAATTTATTTCCTTCATTGCTTGTAAAAAACATGGTCAATAACATCTGGTTGCTGTTACTCATGTCAGGTGTGAGCCGTAAGGCATTCTCCATGGCCGCGCACTGCTGGCAGCCTATTATGTTTCTTCTGGGAAAAGTGAAAAAGAAACATGTTGTGCCACTTTGAGTGTACATATTTCAGGGAGAAAAAGGCATTGGAGTACGGAAAATTCTATTCCCAAAACAAAAAGCTGACAAAGAAATGGCATAACATGTTTCTTTTACACTTTTTACAGTGAAAACATTTTCCATTGCCAGCAGTGCTGCCTGTAAGTCTAGTTTTGGTGGCCAGTCGGTCGAACTCCGAAGAGGTTGGATTCTAGTTCTAGCTCCACGCTCGCGCTCCTTGATTCTTGGTATAATGTTCGTCAAGGACGTCTTCTTTACGTGCTCCATGGGAAATCAGGTGAATGACGAAAAATCCATAGTTCGTTCCTTGCCAAAAAAAATCAAAAAATCCTTTCTGATTAAACAATACCAAGCTTCCACAGTAGCTAGACGACAAAAAGAACGTGCTTCCCAAGGTTCGTCTGACCCTTCTTTAGGAGTCTTTTTCAAAGGCTGAAGTTAACAGGGCTGCAGTCGAGAACAGCTACGCCGTTCTAAGGTGAGGTGAGGTCAATGTCTGGGATTATACTTAGATGAAGCCAGAACTTACGTAGTTGTTACCAGTACAGCATGCGGATTGGGCGTCACTATTTTTTACGGCCATTGAATTACACTCACATTAAATATGTGACGGAACTTACCAACTGTTGCCGCCGACTCCAATGGCGGAGATAGGAACACAGGTCACTAGAGGCTCTTATTAAGTCTTGCCTACACAGGATCTGAGTTGCTACTTACGCCCCACTTGGCCGGTCACAGCGGGGAGAATAACATTCAGAAAGTCAAACGCCATGCCAACGTTTGGATCTGTAGCCTGTAAGGTGCATTTTACTTCAGTGGCAAGATGACGAGCAACGAAAGACAAGAACGAACGTCGTTGACACTGTCGCAGCATTGAAGAGAGCCGGCGTTGCAACTGCCACCATGTGTGCGGGGAAGGACACTTGCAGAGGCGCAGAGAGCGAGAGCTAGGACGGAAACGCGAGCAAACATCGTCAATGGGGTGAGTATGTAACAAATGGATGTTGTAGTCGTTGTAACAAATTGAGGTTGTAGTCGTAAAAATGAGTGTTCGACTCAAGTCCGACTGGGGAATCTCCCGCTTTCTGGCTGGGCTTTTGAAGCCCCTCGCCATACTATTTAGGCTCCGCACATTTTCATTTTCGCGATTTTCTTTTGACTTAACTCGGACTACGAAGTAGTGACAGTTGCTGTAAAGTTGTGCAAACATGATAATGAAAGCGCTCCGTGACACCTTGTACGTGAAAAGTAGACATCCCCAGGCCGTTCCCGCCTTGAACACGATTCGCTTTGTTTCCAACAACGTAACCATCAAATTTTTTATTAAGATCTAGTCTGCTCCAGATTGAGATTTTTGTGCGGAGACCCTTAACATCCGCAGGCCGCTTCCTGCCTTGAAGACGATTCGCTTTGTTTTCGAGAACGTCACCATCAAACTTTTATTAAGATCTAGTCCGCTCCAAAGAGAATTTTGTGGGAAGACTGTTCTCAGAAGTCTGGATCCGCCGCGGTAGTTTTCTCACTATACCCGATACAACCTTCTTGTTCTACTTTGGGCTGGCTTCGAGTCGGATTGAATGACCAATGCTCTTTATCTACGCCACATCCAGTTGACTTGAAGAACGTCAAGAAAATCTTTTCATTCGGAGAATCCATGTCATCTCCCTGTGCTCGGTGTACGGCAGTGCTCTCGGACGCTGGAAACAACGAACGGTATTCTGACAATTGATGATGCGTTGTGAACATAATTTTCGAGGTATCTGTGACTTCTCAGTGACTGTGACCCATGTGAGGCATCAATAATGCATCAATATTTAATTCTTCAAATTATGATCATCGACAATCGATCTAATCGAGCTCCACAGTACCGAATCAGAATCTTTTCCTTCATTATTACTCGTTCTCTGTCAGGAGAGGCGGAACATCCTTTGTAAATGATCGCGGCACCATGAACGGCATCGTGATGGTTTCTAGTCGGCTGCCGTTCACCGCCAATGTATATCGGTGGCGCAAGATGAACTTGTTGCTGCCAGTTGCCGATTCATGTATGCGTGCTATTGAAAACGTCAGCGGTATTGGCAAGCTGGACACGTGCATGCATGAAGCTGTGGGCGCGTGGAGCGTGGGCGGCGTGAGTGTAGTTGTGGGGCGTTGGATTGTTTATCGAAGCTGGAAATTTCTCACTTTCCAAAGTTCCCATCAGACTTTAAAACATCAAGTACTTACATGCCAATACTTCCAAACGAGGTTTTGTTGGGTATCATTTATGTGGCAATTGGTTTGTACGACGTGCAAAATAAGTACTCGTCTCCATGTCGCCTGAAGAGTCAGATGATTAGCCGTGTCTAGCAGAGTTCCGTGATTGCCTGCGAAAACAATTGCAATTGTAGACAATTCCCTGACACAAATACCATGTACTGAAGATCTCTTGAGGCATCTAGAATACCGATGGAAGTTTGCAGTTGAAAGCCGCTCCTCAATCTTGATGATCTACGACGTCGTTTCGCTGTAGTAGATCCAGTTCCGAAGCTCTGACAAGGAACATTCACTGACCTTGTACCAAACGATGTCCACCGGCTCAATACCCGAAGTTGGTACCCATCATCAAACTAGAAGTTTCTGAGCCATTGGAGTAGAAGTGTTGAATTCGCGTCCTTGAGCAGAAGTTCTAACACCTCATGATGCTTTGTATCCTGGAGACAAGCTGTCTTAGAAACTCTGTATGCGTGGGCTTCCATCAAGTTCGCTGCTTAGCTTTTATTTCGTGCTATGTAATGCCAAATTGAGTAGTTGAGCTACCGGGCCGGCTTTGCGCCATACTCTTGAGAAAGAGGCGCTTTCATAGAGAAGCTCGTTTCATGGCTCCAATTAAGACAAAAGCCGATGTACGCGGGCCCCTGAAATAAGTGGGAACCATAAAATTGAGTCGATGTCCCGCGATATGGCAAGTGAACACTGGACTTGGGCTGAACCCATTTATAGGCGACAAAGGGAAAAAAAGCCGAGGTTACCTGTCAAGGAGAATGTTATAGGGCGCTGCTTGAAGATATCCCGATGAGAGCCACTCGGCCCAAGTTTTTACATACCGAAGCACGATGTGGAGCACGCGTTTTTACGTCGCGGCGAGCATCCGAGGGTACAATATATATGAAATCAGGTAAAAGGGAATAGATTGTGCTCATCTACTTGCTGGGAAATGGTGTTCATGACTGCTACTAACTTTTCGAAGCAATCTAAACTTATCATAATGGAAGGTATATGGAAAAGAACCGTGATTGGCGCGAGAAGGCTTTGTCAAGGGGACTTTACCGTGATTATGCATGCGAAACCGACTGTAAGTGGTTATACTTACGACAAGTTTTTGCACACCGTCCAATTTCAGTATGCGATGTGCAAAGTCAGTTGTGTGCGATCCGTGGACACGAGACAGGCACGGTAAGTTACACAAAGTTAAACGAACATATGTCGGATCGGAAGTTGGAGCTCCTTCTTGCTTCCTGCCACTGCATTCTTTTCTTGCTCGGTTTAATCCCTACACCACTCCTTTGTACTTCTTGGCTTTTCCTCTTTAGCGATTCCCTTACTCGCTCCCCGCCACGCTAAGCATGTTGGCTCCATCTCCTTTGACAGCTCCCGAATCCCGCAATCTCAAAACCTGGCAAAGTCACGCAATGAATGCGGTAAAGGTTGAGAACGTCGCCGCCCGCGGTTTGTACTTAGCCATCGTCGTTTTGAGCGGTTAGCTAAGCGATAGTGTAGAAGACAGCAGCGAGATCATTGCATTGTTCAACGCACTTATAGGTATGCACCTCGTTTGGTATGAGGGTGATACCAAATTCGTGGCCCGCCTTTACCTAGGTCGCGTCAAAAGCTCGCGTTACTTTCAAAATGCGTTTGGGGGTCACTTAGAACTCACGTTCTATGACCAGGACTCTGCTTCGTAAGCTCATATCAAGTTCTGAATTCTTATGTCTTATATCTCCCTGCGTAGGAAAGCGCTGTGTATGTCAGGATACTTCATACATGGAGCTAATTTGTATGTCGAGCCTTACGTTGTGTTAGAGTTGCGCATATATAGTTTTTGCCTTGCGTATTCGTCTCTAAGTCTCCCATAAACTGACTGTCAGTGTTATCTAGACGTGTTAGCCCGATATCTGTACCTCTCAACCAGCGATCAAAACGACCGACCGATGATCGACGAAACCTGTACGTGCTTGGTTTACCCTTTTCTCTTACGAAGTAAGGCTGCTCTTGTACTTCGTGGCACTTTTCTGACCGCCGATACAAGGACTGAATTCATGAACCTCTTCTCTCGATATGGAACAGTCACACATTGTGTGATCTTGGCTACTGTCGACAACTCTTCTCGTCGCCGGGGATTTGTCGTCATGTCGTCTCATGAAGAAGCAAAACTTGCGATGGACTCCCTGACACGGACTCAACTTAAGTACGTTGATATAATGAGAGCATTATACATATATACATACTTAAGCTTGTCACAGAGGACACTGCCTTGATATATCTTGGGCAGTCGTTCAACGATCTGGAGGTACGGTGTAACCTGGATGCTCCACCTCAATGCTTCTCAGCACATCTCAAAACAGGTTTTCTTGATGGCGGCGACCGTGCAATTCCTCTTGAGCCTAGGCCAAACTCTCGTGCTCTCTCGTCTTCCTCGAGTCAAGAAGATAGCAGCTCAGCAAATTCCTCCACGACATCCATCAGTACCAACGAAGTAGAACTCGCTTCTCTGGCTCCTAGTCTAACTCCAACGTCCACTTTGCTTGTTCTCAACCTTCCATCGCTTCTTTTCTCTCAGACGCAAGACATGCATCCTTTGTTCTATCCTTTCGGACGCATTAAGAAGCTCAGTCTGGTCGAGACTTCATCTGATGAAACTACCTCCGTTGTTGTTGAATATGAGATCGCCGCTATGGCACAAGAAGCTAAAGAGAATCTCCACGGACAGTTCTACGTCGGGCATGAAACCATTGTACACTACGTTCGCCACAAGTCTGCACTTTTGGATTTTGCTCTAGATTCCAACGCTCCCTGTGATAACATGAATGCTCCTCACGCTTTTGAAACTTCTGCTCGTCAATCTTTGCTTGGACCTGTGAACTTGCACTCTGGCTTCTATCAAGGACAAGGCTTGAACGATAACTTTCAATACTCCGGATTCCGCGCGTCACACCCTCCCTCTGGTTTCAATTTTCGACCACGCCACATCTTGGGGTCCAGTCTGGTCGGTTCTAGGTAAGATGCATTGGATTTATGAAGAGAAATGTGCTCATCTGTACAAGGTTCAATGACGAATTCGCTCCTAATTCCTGCTCCTGGGCTCAATACTCGAATATCGCAACCAACTCTACGCACCGTGAACTTTTTGTATAGATACGTACTTCCATGTCTTGGATTCTACTATCTCTTGGCTTTACTTTTCCCTTTTTTGCGGAAACCGAGGGTGAGCTGGCGGGCTCACGATGATACTGTCCATCCATACATACATCACTATTCGGGTACAATATTCTAGGAACGTTCACGTAATCGATTCAGTTTGGCAAGTTTTGAGGAAAACTAAGCGAAGCCTCTGAAGACGGAACACGAATGAGCTGTGCACTTATGTTTTATAACATGATGCCATCATGGCTGCCATCACCTAGCATCACTCGGCGCCCCTGAAAGGCCTGATCGTTGACACCTTGACCTCGACTCGCGTGTTACAAAATGATCAAAAAGAGATCCGGAATATAAGCATGTGCGCTGTATCGCAGTTCTTTTCATACCCGAGCAGTTGGATTCTATGCAGTCCTCGCTGGCAGTAGTGTTTCCTATTCTATTTTCTTTCTTAGCGGACACTGCAAGGGCTCAACCTCAAGTTCTCTGGTGCGTACGGAAGCACACTTTGGGCATGCAGAAATGCTGACAATTGTTTGACCTGGACCTAGCAATTCGACATCAAAATGTCCTTCGGAATTTCCATGTTGTAGTACGTTGTCTTGAACATAACTTTCAAATCCTTGACCACCCGCAAACTGTTAGGTGAATATGGGTACTGTAGTACAGATACCGTCTGTCGAATCCTTTGTGCTGTTATTGTCTATGGGCTGATAAGGAGTCATCAGTTTTGCCTGGGAGGATGCAACCCTCTATGGTCGGCTTCCATTAACTCATGTAGCCCAAATCCTATCTGTCAAGACGCAAACGTATTTTTCTCTGTCCAGTGTTCAAGATTGGACATGTTGATGATGGCACGACAGTTGACATTTTCCAACTTTAATCGAATCCAAAATGTATCGTTATATGACGGGGACGCTTCGGCGTACGGTGTGTCAGATTATACTGGTGTCGAGGGAGTGTTACTCACCCACATTTTGCAGATTGGGTCCTCAATACGGGAAAAATCCTCAATACCAACACCTCTGGTGGCGATATGATCATGACTCTTGACGAAACCGGTGGAACGCGCCTTTCTTCCACTCGCTATGTGCACTACGGAACAATCACCGCGCAAAGTGAATCACCACCTACTGCTCCCCGGGCAAACATGCTTACTATATATTATCCACTCTAGTGAAGACGGGTCGATGGGGAGGTGTTGTTACCGCCTTTATCACGATGAGCGACGTCAGAGATGAGATAGATTGGGAGTGGCCGGGCGATGCGGTCACAGAGGGTCAGACGAATTATTTCTGGCAGGGTTATGTCCGTACGTGCCGTTCTGTCATTTGCCAAAAATACATTGGCTTATATCTGAGATTACCTAGCCGAGGGAACCAGCAATGGTCAAGTAGAGAAGGGACTTACAGATACGTACGCCAACTTCCATGACTACACGGTAAGTCCAGGGCTGTTGTGTCAGCCTTGATCTGTCACTGATCAACCTTCAATATCAGATTGATTGGCAATCCAAGACATTGACATGGTCTATCGATGGAAACGTAGTGCGGACACTGAACGAGGCAGATACTCTTGACAAGAACGGTGTTAGTCACTTCCCCAATACACCTTCCAGGATTGAACTCTCGTATGTGGCATAGTATATGGTCATCGAATCCGTGCTTATCCCCGGCGCATAGCATCTGGCCTGCAGGCATAGATGGCATGGCCGCCGGCACAGTCCAGTGGGGAGGAGGCATGTATTTGCTAGCCACCATAAGGCAACTCGTTGCTCAATCTTTATTCCTTAGGCATGATCAACTGGAATGATCCTGACTACAAAGCCGCTGGACATTTTTACGCTATCGTCCGATCCATTACTATCGAATGTAGTGATTCAACGGAGCGCCGAGTTGGGGTGACTGCATACACATATAGCTCGAATGCATCCTCTCTAACACCTGGAATCAAATTGGTCAACGCGTCTACCCTCCTTTCGGCGGTTAGCAATGGTGCCAACACCATTGTGGGGCATAGTTATTCTGTTCGTGCCGCGATGGCCACTGTTATCGGATTGGTCATCGCTGCTTTGATGATTTAAGACGAGATAGGCTTGTTATCTAGCCCTCTTCCGGTCGTTTCTTACAAGCTACTCTACAGTGCATAATTTATTGACACATTAGGATCTAGGAAAGGGGCCATGATAATGATAGTACATCAGATGCTACAGTTTCTATGTAATACTAGATATGTATATGATAGCTTGTATGAAAGCGCGGATAACAATAAAGATATAAGACAGCAATACGCATAAATAAGTGATCAACGATTGTCTCGTTATGGCGGTCCCATTTGCGGCGGGTCCACAAGCCCATCTCCTTCCTCCGAACTTGGCTCTGACTCAAACTCTTCTAACAGCTCCTCCGTCTCCCTTCTAATGGCATCCAGGACTTCCCTCTGGGTCCACGTTGTCTTGACCATATCGTCACCGTCGGCCCCCTGGTTTTGTGGCATTGGCAGCAAGTTTTCATATCCCATGAACTTCTGGACTGTCCGTATTCTCTTATACGTGGCGCGAGCGAGTGCTACCGACTTGATCTTAGTCGTAGCCATCATGCCTGTGAGTTCCTTCCCGCCTCTACCAGGAGAAATGGTACGCCCAAAGGCGGAGATTGGGCCGAGATGGACAATTTTGGGGCCCTGGATGTCATGAGGAGACGAAAGGACGTTATAACCTGGCTGCCTATCCGCCTCGAGTGAAGCAAGGGAAGGATTCGGATATAGATGTTGAAGAGAGGATTGTGATGCACTCAAGAGGGGAGATGAGCCAGGAGATGCAGGAGACGGCATCCCTGAAATATGTATTCGGGGTTTAGAAAAGACGGATGACGATATGCGCCGGCCGCGCGTATCATGGTGTCGATGCCGAAGATCATGACCTAGCTCAACGAGTTTCTCCATCATAAAGAGTCTCATTTGAAGAACCAAAGGGTTACGGTGCACGCAGAGAATTTCTAGGAAAGACCAAAGGGAGTAATCGATTATTCGAGGTTGAGAGAAAGAGCGTGGATGGAGAGCGGACAAGTTGCTGGAGACTGAGGATTGGAACGGATCAAGATGGACGCTGGACCGTGGCGAATGTGTGGGGGATGGCAAAGCAGATATATCATTGCTATTGGTAGCAAATCTGGCATTTCCGTTTGCTAGCATGTCGATAAGAAAAGCCCTCATTCGGGGCCATATACCAGGAATGCGAGAGGATATCTCTGACCCGACACGGACTACAATAACTTTTATAATCTGTAACGCGATGAGGAAAGAGGGGGAAGATCGCTTCAAGTCACTGGATCGGCGTGTGTCCTGAGACCTGGACCTTTCCAGAGGACGCGGTGTCGTTCTGCATGTGGACATCGTGAATGACAATAAACGGATCCACGCACTCCCAACTGCATCTCGATGCCATGTATTGGATCGACCATCCCCATCAAGGACTGCTTCTGTCTTGAGTGAGAAGACGAGGGGTAGCACCACTCCAGCAAGGTAATCGTATGAAGGAGTTCGTTTCTCAACTTCTGCTATAACATTGGCGCCACGAAGAAAGAGACACTGCGCGATGAGTGTGACGATGCTTGGGCGACTGGGCAGAGACATTAAAATGTTTGACGATGCCGCCATTTCACAGGACGACAAGGCAGGCATACATATGCATGAGACCACAGCACGCGAAAACTGAGGTTGACTAGAATAGATTGGGTTAGCCACGAGCTCTGAGATGGTTTGGAATGCGCTCGAGAAATCGACAACGGGATTATAGTTAGTGATCAGAGGGGCCAGCTCCTCCAGGAATGCCACGACGACTTTGAGAGGTGGTGGGCTTTCCCGCATAAATGAAGCCCGTATGAAACTTGGTATGAAGTTGGAAATACCATGATTGATATCCATGGGTACTTCTTTGAGCATCGTTCTAATAAGCTCAGTCGTGCGAAGCATAGCAACCGCGGAGAGTAAACCTCCAGCACGAACAAATGAAATTATTAATGCCAGAAAGTCCAACCGCATGGTCATGATGTTGCTCTCCGATCGCGACTTCTCCAGTAATCGATTTTCCAATATTTTTTCTGACAAGGGAGAGTGTCTGCCTTCGCTCAATTCGGAGGCTTTTAGCTTGACAGAAGTTTTCATAAGAAGAATGGCTAAAGCATCAATTCCACCCCGTAAGATTGCCCTGGTGTTTGACGAGGCATGGTACAAGTGTGGAGTCAAGATACGTAGGAGACGCAGAAATTGTTCGGCGCGGATGATGGAAGAATCGTGAGCGATAACGGTGAGGAAGAGACGGACAAAATCGTCCATGCCAAGCCGATTGGTTTCGTACTCTTCAGGCAATTCGAGGACAAGATGCTGGTTTTCACCAATGACTTGATTTCTTCTCAAGAGGGTCAAGAACGTCTGAGGCTTTTCTTCAGCAGTGTTCATGATGAGAGCCTCCCGTTCCTGAACTCTATTCGTATTATGAATGCCAGCTGCATCCGGCGTCGAAGGGAGTACGCCCTTCCGTAGGGCAAAGAATAGGTTGTATATACTCTTCACGAGTGGCTCGACATCAATGTGGGGCAAGGCGGTAACATGAGCTAGTATATCCAGTGTCTGAAAGACAAAAGACTCTTGGTGAAGCGCGTAGAAACGATTCACTCCATACTCTATAGCCAATTTAATACCTGGATGGCCCTGAGATTCCGTGTAAACCTTGAGAAGCATTGGCATGAAGAGGGCGTAACCACCACCCGTAGTGAAGAGCCGACGAAAACGAGTACTAGCAACCATTAAAGCTGAGAAGCTTATTCAGATACAAGGCCGATTTTCTGGCGAAGAATTACCCACCTATGATGACTTGGCTGATAATGCCAATATCATCGCCATGGATCAGGAGAATCCGGTTCAAACCATCAACAAGGACAGCTAATTCGTTGCGGTCGTTCAAATGACGTGACATAGAACGAAAAACTTGGGCAACAAGCAGGACGTAACTGCGCGAAAGCATTATAGATAAACCCATCAAGCTGGGGTTAATTTGTTCCAATTTGCCTCTGAAAGGCACAAAATCGGCCAGTTCCAGGGGAGATTGATCAATCATAGGCAATGTCGGGAGCTCTAGCCGTGACATGCTCTTTCTGACGAGCTGTACATCGTGACGATTCCTCTTCAACATTGCTAAGAGAAGCATGTTTTGCGATACACGAATAACCGTGATTGACACCAGATCAGGTGGCAAATTCTCGGATGGATCACTGCAGGACAAAAGGCTTCGAGGAAACATAGGCCCGGGAGGAGTAGAAGAGGAAAACCAAAGGGATCCTGAAGGAATGAGGAAAGGCTCGATCTTCGCTCGTCGAATGTCACGTACAGACAAGCCACTGACTTGCGTGACAAGACGTGCCAGGATGGGAACAGCATGAGCAAAATCTTGCAGGACGTCCGCCGGCTCGGGCTGACGACTTGCCCACTTCAAAAATCCAGCCATGTTATTGAACAAAAAGTGCGACATGGGATATGGCAAGACTCCTTGAATGTGAAGGAAGGCATTGAGTGTCACAACTGCAGATTGGATGTCCTTCTGCTCCCCTGCAAATAGATCAAGAACTGGACGGCTGATTAGGGTAGGATCATTGCGCATTATATCGAGCATTGTTGATCGAGCGGCGGACGAAATCGCCAAAGTGGAATTAAACACCAACGATGCCAGACGAGGAAACACGAGTGTCAAGGATGGGACGAAAATGGCTCTTCGCTTCAGCATGTGGATGGGGCCACCAGTGCTTGAGTTACGTCGCAGTAATCCAGCGTCCTCAACCTTCTCCCCTGTTGAAGAGGTCAACAATCCCAGGTTCAGCATCGTTGGAGAAGGCGGGGGCGCGACATCTGGGCCGATATTCTCCAAGCGATCTAATTGCTGAGACGATAGAAGAGATATAGGAACCTTTATCCATTCTTGATGTTCGTCAACAGGAGCATTGTCATGATTCCATCCAATCTCAGCCAAGCGCTTTCTCAATTCGGCAGGGAGATTGTCTTTCACATCGTCGGGATCATCCTCTCGAATATATACAGTCGAACCAATGTCAGTAGAGACGAAAGCAAGTGGTCCTCGAGCCGCTTTGAAAGGACGCCGCGCACGATCCGCGATGATATCTTGTGAATTAATTTGGCACCGCCAATTGAAGAGAATGCTGATCTTGTGTACAGCATTCAGCTTTGTGTCTTCATCTGAGCTAATCAAACGGTCAAAAGAGCGCTCCGGACAGTAAATCAGGCTCTATTACCTCTGCAAGTTTTCTTCGATAACAGCCAAAAGGTCCAGAGGGGTCTTTTCGGCACATTGCATTATGAGAAAACACACCTACTCCACTTGAGATTAGGACAAAGCAAAAGCCTGGAAATAGAAACAGTTACCGCAGCAGTCAGAGTTGCATCTCCATCATCCTGAAGCAGATCCCAGAGGTATGAACCCAGGCGACGGTATTCAGACGGAGTCAGCAGCGTTGACATCGTAACTATTAGTTTCATGGCCTTTCTTATAAATCCTTTCGAAATTGAAGTGATTAGAGGCTCTCTCTGAGCGAACATGGCCATCAAGTCAGCTAAGGTCCTTGAAGATTCATCGTCTGCTGACTGCGGTTTTTGCATTAACTTCGAGAGAACCATCGTACTTCGACGCTGAGGGAGGTACTAACTGAGCAGATTAAAGCACAAAGAGAATGAAGCAAGTTACCTGTTTTGTGGATCGAACCCCATCTTGTGCGGCCGCATACAATCCCTGTATCTGACTGATCGTACTCTGTTCTTCTTCGAGATTACACCCAGTCCCATCTTCTGTGTAAGTATCTGTACACCACTTGACAACTTGAGCAAGCCAAGAAATACTAGGAGTGACGTTTCAATAGATAGACAGTTTCATTCGTTGGCATTTCACTCACGGTTTTAGAGAACGAGTTAACAGCCTCATCTCCCTAAAGAGGACACAGAAAAGCAGGCGTTGGGACATGGTCAATAGAGTAGTACGTTCCTGAATCTCTTCAATATTACAACTTCTCAAAGTTCGAGTAAATGGGCTCACTTTAGCCTCGAGTAGGATAGCAAGGCGCGCTTCCAAAGCTACAACAAATTTAACCGTCTCGGCTAATGGGCTGTCAGAGGACTATAAAAAACACCGAACCCGAGTCAGTTGAAAGATAGACACTTCAAACAAGTCAAAAACTGACGCAAGTTGCCTCCTTCTCATGCCGTGCACTCTGTATAAACGCAATCAACTCTAACATTACTACAGCTTGTCCAAGCCTCTGTTTCATCCATGTCTTACGTTCTGTCTCTGGCGCTTTCTTCACACCGTCACTCATCAATGCCACAGACACCATCTCCGCATCGCGTATCCAAAAGTCTGGAAGAAATTTGGAGATAATGCTGATTATGCAAAGATGGTTTATGATGGTGAACTCTTTCGACGAAGCTGCGCATAAGAAGAGTGGTTTGTAAAAGATTTGAGGATACAATTGTGCAATAGTGTCTAGGAGATTGGTAAGCGGGATACAGGGAAATGGTGGGGGTCCCTCGACAAGTCTCTATCGTGGAGTGGGCGGGTCGTCGACAGTCAACAAATGACAAACTCACGTCATACAACAGCGGCAATACGAAAGTCACCATGGACTTCCTGAAGTCGTCAGGAAGAAGTCTGGTCAAGGTCGCAAATTTGAAGATGATATTTGGCCAGGTCCCCTTGGATATCTAAGCCATGGAATGAATCAACAAGAACCAACGTGCAGATGAAAGATAAAGGACTATATGCTCACAAAGTCCTGAAGAGTTGAATCGAGATAAGACTTCCAGACTGAAGATCCACGGTACCACGCGTATAGTAACGACAACCCCCATTGTACAGGTTCTCTGGCTCTGTCCATACAGACAAGTTCAATAACAGTTTTGATGATATTTATTCTCGCTTCCAGTTTGACAGCATCGCCCAATGCATCCATGTCAAGAATGAGTCTGCCTTGAATAAAGTGAGCAGCATGTTGTGCTCTTTGCAATGACGCTCCTTGGTCCAGAGGTATAGAGAGAATACTGGATAAAGCGCGGCTGATGCTGCTTAGAGTACGAGCATAGATCGCTGAAAGCAAAGGCGTAAATTGCGTTTCCGTTGGGCTCTTGATCCAGTATTGCTGGTAGACACAGTAAGACATTTGCCCAAACATTTTTACATATCCTGTACATACCTCAACGACATGCTGGAATAACCATACCCGACTATCGTTCGTGCAGTCTTCCAAGCACCTTGATAGGGCTTCAAGGAGGATGGCCTCCCGGATGAGTTTCTTATCATCCTTCGCGGATGAAGCTGCACCGTACTCCTCCTCAACTAACTGGGTTTCCAGCTCACCACAGCAACCATCGGAGAATTTTGAGATTACATCCATCAGAAACGGTACTTCTTCATGGTCGATCGGTGAGTTGGATAAGGGCCGAAGATATGGGAGAAGAGAGAAAAGACCGTTGGCTAGCGTTTGAAAACATTGCGGTGTAGATACGACATAGTTATTATCGGTGGGTATAATAAGTTCCCAAAGAAGGCTTAAGATACGTGTTCGTATCGCCCCCGGAGGAACAGTTGCCGCCTTGCAGCACCAGAGATAACGCTCAATACCTTTTCCCTACGGAAATGTTCCGTTGAATGTCAAGAGAAAGACGCATGATCAAAGGTTACCTCGTTATGTGGTGCCCAAGACCGCGTAATCATCTCGAAGGCCTCGATGGCTTTCCAACGTTCCTCTTCTAATCGGGGGCTCTGCTCCATAGATAAGAATGGGGTCAAAAGTGTAGACAAAACGAGAGATTCGTGAGGCAGCGTCGAAAAAGTTGCTCTTCTAGGAGTGGCGTGATGCAACAATAGCTGGTAAAGTGGTTTCACAGTTGGAACGTTCCGATAAGTCATCAGTGACTGTACTGACTGCGGGCGACGTAGATCGTACTTCTTGTGCGCATGTGGGTGGCGTTCTAAGATCGAGGTACCATCCGATGCAAGAGAGGTGTGAGACATGAACGTTAGATGCAATGAAGAGCCAGTCATGGTCGCATCGACTTTCGATTTTTGTGGTTCGGCCATCCTGATTAACCAACAAATTTTCTCAAACTCTTGGGAAATTTTGCGATTTTCGTCTACTTCTCGCGCGTGTTCTACTACATGGCGAAAACCCAAACGTGCCAAACGAGAAGGTTTCTGTACTGGCGTCTGGCTCCTGGTTGGAGGAGGGAGCGTTGAAGAAGCTCCCAGAAGGATATCTGCTACTGGTGGCGTATTCGAACGACTAGAAACGGGAAGTACATGCTCTCGCAATTGTTCCCATCGTTTTCTGGACGATGACGCAGGCACGGTCGCGTCGGGAGTAGTAGACCTGAGTGGTGTTGGTTTCCGCTTTCGCTCAGGTATAGGACTCGAAACTCGGGGCGAACTTTTATCAGATGCTGGAAGAGGTTCAGACAAATTGATTCCTGTCCATATTTCCTGAGATCCTGTAGGTTCGCCTCCGATTTCTTGTTGTAAAGTGAAGGCAAACGACTTCGAGGGCTGGGGATGAGATTGGGAAGCTTCAACTGGAGATAAATGGCTCAAGGTTTCGAAAGAAAGTAAACGTCGTCCGTTCTTCTTGCCCTCACTCGGAGCCATGGATTGGATGGCGAGTCCGGCAGAGCTCAGGAGTATGTACGCTCGATAATGCACAAATAACCTACAACAGTCCCACGCCCTTTCTTGGCCTCTGGATGTACGCGTCCAGGCAGTGCGACGACACCACAAAGATAAAGGCTCTGCTATAAGGTCCTTTATGATGCCAATGAAATTTTTGCGGGTAGATTCTACATTGAGGGATGTTTGGACCAATCAATACGAAATCGTCAGCTTTCGGACGCCCACTTATCGCTTCGACGAATGTGTGTATTTTGTCCGTTCAAGAATTGGCACACAGGAAAAGGATTTATTCATTCATCTAACCGTATTTATTATGGTCAGAAGTTAACCTCCGCCGAGTCAGGGCTGGGAGAGCAACAGAACGTAGAGAAAGTGACGATGTAAGCCATGACATTGAGTCACCGCTCAGTGTACTGTCTTTGATGGAGAAGGGCAGGACTACATATCACGATTTACATGAAAGCACTAACGCATTGCATTCGTCGATGTTCTATGTATCTGACAAGATCGGGAAAGCAACTACGTCTCTTCACAGTGCATAATCCAGCAAGTATGGCTGAATACAAATGTATTCGAGGCGGTGCCCACAATATTGACTATCCCCTTTTGGGTTCACCATCTTTCACGTATGGCCAAGTTTGACACGAAAATCGTGGAGATGATACAATTTTGAAAGTTTGTTATCAATATATTGAGTAAGCGTCGCCGTAGGAAGATATTGCTTGACGGTTTCATCCCTCTCTGCATCCCCCCAGAAGCAAAACTAACTGCTAGCGACTTAACAAGGAGCGCCGTGCGGCATGCGTCGCAAGAGACTTGTCTTGGGACGTGCCAATATTGATGGGTGGTAGAGGTAATATTCAAGTTGAGCTAAGTGTATCCCGTCAATTATGAAGCTCTGCAATTAGACCAACTCCATGACTTGGCGGCCGAAAACAACCCTAAGTCAGAGCACAACCATAACTTTTAGGAGGATAACGAAAATGTGCTTAACGAGGAACACCATCCATCTATGATAATCCATGGGAGTCGATTTGGAGTTGACGCAGCACTTTCTAGGGTGTACAGACATCAAGGAATTTGAAGAGAAGGAAGGAAACACTTGGTATTGTTGAGATTTAGAGCTGAGACTCGTGACACGTCAACACGTTCCATGCGAACTATGCGAGTGTGATCTGATACCATAGCAATGGTAGACACTGATTTGCTAACTGTATCGCGATATCATGCCCCACATCGTTCCTCATACGACTCATCGAACTGATTGAACGTAATCATGCTCGCAGCGTCGCATAAGAGAGTGAGTGTCAGAGGTCCAGGCTCTGCTGTGATCGTCTTGCGGCAGGTAATTAGTCTTCGACAGTTTCAGCCCCGTTTTAAGGTAATGATTGAGAACTGTGTCACGATAGAAGGTGCGAGAGAACCATCAAGTACGCCGGTCTTCACGACGGTTCGGTGAAAGTTGTTTTCAAAACAACAAGCGCACACAAAAAAGGGTACCGGCAATGGCCGATGACTTTCTACTTAGACTTCTTTTCCCCCGAATCCTGACATTACTTATCTTCCGACATCTTAACTTTGCTTCGAAAACTGATCGTAGATTAGTTATCCACTTCTCTTCACTCGATTCATAAGTATCTCCGAGACCCTCGAGGTACTTATGACAACGCGATGTATGCTGCTAAACTTTTAATCAACTTTCCTCATAATTATCCAAGAATCATGATTTTGCAACTGAATCAAGAACGTCAACACCCAAGCTGTCGGCCTAGCTGTCTTGCGCTTGGTGTTCGGCCATCTCCAAGTAGCATAAAGCATGCTGGCGTAAGGCGCTGTCACGTCCATCAACTGAATGAGTGACTGCGAGTCTGCTGTGGTGAATTCACTCAATTTGTGCTCTGTAAGCTATCAGTCAGAAGTCACCGTATATGCACCTAATAGAACACTTCACAGATGGGTCAGGTCGCCGTGGTACATGAAAGAGTCAGCTTTTTACAGCCAATGTATCGACCCTTCTCAGGCCACTGCTTTCTTGTCCCAAATTTATTCGTACACTCTTGGACTCAGCCTGCCTATTTTTCAACCTCTTGCTATAAGCAAGAACAGCGTGCTTCGTTTAGTACCTCGCCAAGGATTGTTCATATGGGGGGTGCCTTTGTCTTGACCTCGGACTTTCGGCCATGGTGTGTGATAAATCTAGCATTATGCCTTGCTGCCGGCATTCCGAAAACTATTCTTTGACCACGCGTGGGTGTGGAGAGGTATGCTTTCATCATTAATCTGGCGATAGGCATGCTTAGTAGATGTGTACACGACATCGAGAATGCCTCATTTGCAGGTCTCGGAGTTCCTGTAAGAAAAATCTACTGATTCGAAGTTCAGGGAGCCGCGTGTCGATGTTCTCGTTATACCAGAATTTAGCTTGCCTCACTATCTATACGTTTAATGTGACCAACCTCACTTTGGAAACGATCGTTGACGCAGAGTGGCATGCATGTGCTTCACGGCTTTGAAGTTCCCTATCTTGTAAGTGTTCGGTGTACATTAATAAGTATAACGCGCTATGAACAAAACTTCTAGCAACCCTATTTTTGGTCGCTAGCTTTGAAGAGTGGACTATACACATCTCACACTTACCATAGAAAGAACTAAATTCACTGACAAGTCTGTGTGACTGACATCTTAAATTTTTGGAAATTGTAGACCAAATGTAGACGTTTGCCGGACTGACAGATGTCAGATTGGATTGGTATGGCAAGATCAACGTTGGCGAACAGACCGACTATGTCGGGAGCAGACATGACCAAATGCTAAGCACTTCCGAAAAAAAGAAAACACTATCTTATATATTCATTAGCAACCAAAACTTAACTACTGAAAAATCCAAAGTTTCAATCGTCTTGTTACACTTCCTTCGGTTATAAAGTACATGCAATTTACACTATTGACCAAACTATCGCGACGTATAATGAGCGAATCATAACAATATTGTAATGCCGAACAACGTATCAATTGAAAGCCGCGAGAAAGGTATAGATCAAACACCAGCTGCCCTCGAAACAACGGCAGTAGCACGGCCACAAAAGGAGGATCTTCGACAGCGAGAAGAAATGGATCCAAAAAGTGGCACAACGAAGAGGTATCGAGAGTGGTATATAGACCGAAGTTAAAACCGGTTCCTTTTTTATTGATCAAGTGCACGTTAGGAACCCGTAGTCAGTGAAAGAGAAACACCGAGACAGAAGGGTCCATGAAAAAGTTAATACGGAGGGCGTTTGAATTCATTGCTGATGACTTGCGCTTCAGGGTCATAATCATCGGCCTTGACGACCTTTCCAGCGGCATCGTATTCAATGAAGGACTTGTCCGACGGGCTTTCAAACGTCTCCATCTATTTCGAATTGCTCAATTGGGAACGCTGCAAAAATGATCAGTACTTACGTGAACATGCACTCCATCGGCCGGAGCAGCATTCAGTTTGGTTGAGATCTTTTGGGGGCCGTGACCACCTGCAAGAAAAGCCAAAGTTGTACCACGGGTGGTTGATCTGATAAGAATCAATAAGCTATCGGCAACTTAGATAAGCATAGACAAGCATACGGGAAGACCTCCGCTTCTTGACTTTGATAGTTCGACAAACGACGGACAGCACGACATGCGACAATCTAAGAACTTAACTAAAAAAAAAAAACAACTATATGCGGTTAATGCACTGGACTCACCGTAGAAGCGATCGCGGCCGGGACATTCGCAATGATTGACATCACTGCATTCAAATTAAGAAGCATGAATATCTTCGGAATAGGAGCAGTCAGTTAGACACCCCAGAAAGTCGTAAGGAGATGTGCTTACAGTAGCAATCAAATTCGCCAAGAAACTGTAAATTAGTTAGTAAGGTGAACATGAAACGTATCGATAGAAGGGCTCACGCAATAGCAAAGTATATCAAGCCATCCTTGAAAATGAGGGACACGAGGCGCGAACTTTTAGCAGGACCAGAGAGAAGTTTATATCCAGTTAGGCACAAGACCATCAAGTCAAAGATCATAGAATAAATGAAGGTGATAGCAAGAAGCTTGTTATCGGTCGATACAATGACACAGCCCTGTCCTGGAATCCAAGAGGCCTTGAGAAGAATTCCTAGAGTATGGACCTAGGTCAGGTTAGTCGAGAACAGAGATTCGGTCCATACCATGTAATAGAAGAGACCAATGCGCCAAAATTACAAGAACAAGAGGAATTACTATGTACCACTTCTGAGACCATACTGCCATTCTGTATGACGCTTATCAACCAAACATCAGTAGCGTCAAATGCGCATACACTCACGTTCGCAGTGACAGATTTATACTGGCAAGACCAATAGCAGCATTCCCAAAGCACTGATCCCCAGTCAAGCAGGTATGTGGCACTCGTCATACGAATTGACGCACCTGGTTGAACGTATAAAGTCCTTGACAATCGATTTCACTAACCATTCTTCCCCTAAGCGCCAGGTCCGTGCGAAGAACAGAAAAGGGGCTCACGTTGTTACATTCATAGCAATCGCACTGGAATCAAGGATGAGTATCTTCACAGCAAGTCAAAAGGAAGCCGACCATACATCCCAATTAACGCGAACAGCAGGCAGTATCGGTTCAAGAAATAGAATATCTACTAGCATCGTTAAACAGCGAAAACAGCAAATGCGATCAAGAAATACCAATGGCCATCGGAATGTTTTCTTGCCACTGATGTACTTCCAATCAAAATCCAACGATGTAAACCATTCCCAACTACAGAACGTATCAAGAGGGAGCGATAAGACCCGAAACGACCGACACATACATGTACAAGCCTAATAAACAGTGTATAAATTTGGTGAACGCGACTATAAGCATCAAACGCGACTGAGACCTCTAACAGCGAGACGAGGTGGCCAGCTTACCACCATCCTTTTGCACCTCTTCAGCTGACTGCCAATCAACCATAATTACAAGGGGATACAAAGAGCAAGAGCGAGGAGAACGGGAAAGACTGAGGGACAGACAAGGTCTTGCCAAATTTATATCCGGTCAGCGGTGACAAGTGGATATTTGCATCGACTTCACCCTGAGAAAACAGAAGCAAGATCTTTTCATAAGGCCCATTACAGGTCAACGTTCGACCTGGAAGACCCTACACTCGGCAATGTTTTCGCACCCCTTACCAGTCCTTGCCGTTGGTTGGAACTTCCCGAACTTTCCGGTGGTTTCCAACGCAATTTTCCTGAGCCCAGGTCGCTTACAGTCGCTTACTTGCAATCTTCAATGGTAGCACACTTGAAAGGGAGCTAAGCGATACTCGATCATATTGACATGGTGCGAACGAGCCTCGATGCATACCGCAAATGCTCCAGTGAGTAATACCAGAATTCCAGGGTACTCAAGGGTTGCGAGTGAGGAAGGCGGCGTCTTGATTATATTTGATCACAGCGCGGCGTCTTACATACGACCCTCATCGATGATCTTTTTCCCTCTTCACGGAGATTTCGTCTTCTCAACATTCTTTTTGCAAAATCATTTTTGACGACTCCGACGAGATATCGGAGAACGCAAAGCTGCACAGACCTATACCCTTCAAGTTACATGCCGTGACATCGAAGGACAGTTGTTCAAGCATCCTGAGTGGTCGGACAACATACTATGACGTAATTTCTTGTTTAACATTGGCCATGTCATTGTGCCCTTTCTCATGTCCAACAAGCACAGAAGCATGTTGCCAGTTCATGGAACACATCTGTGATGCCCAAAGCCCTCATCATGGCACCCGGTGAAAAACGGTGATTCTCGAGTGCCGCGCCCTTCTTGGAGTGCCGTCCCCATATCAAGTACTTAAGTCTTATATTTGTTTGTAGGTACTTCTTGGTATCCGAGCCTAAAGTCCCTGGGGATTGTGAAGGACAGTTACTGCCCGCATCCGTACAATATCTCCTATACAAAAAAGACTCATCCCTAGATACTGCCCATGTGGAAACGCGTGTTATTCAAACGCTTCTGATTGAAAACTGTCCTATGTGATCCCAGAGTCATCTTCATCCGTTAATCCATATGTCCAAACTAAGGTATACATAATGACACCCAACCCGAACAACCTACATGCTGAGGGCTGACGTGGGGTCAGAAGATGTTCCAGTCTAACCACGGCAGTCGGCAGGATACCCTAGGCGGCAACCTCTGATATATGCACAATTTTCGATGTTTTTCTTTGATTTCTTCTGCAGTTCCTTTTTATTTGCATACGAATACAAAATCGTGGTTGAACAGAGGAGAAATACCCAGAAATCGTTGAGTCCCTTCTACACAAGGAGTTAGGAGGTATATCACTCTCTCATCACGCTTGCCGTATGATGCCGCAGCAAAGTTTGAACTCCGGTGATCGAGAAACGCGCGCGTCATCTCAACTGACGACTCAGGCAGGGTAGTGCTTCATGTCGGAGCCTGAAATGACAGGCTTCGCTTATGGTCAGGTACTGTGAACGATTTGTCACACACTGCTGACTGCGTGGTAGGGCTAATCTTGAAACTTTCCCCGCGCCCGTGGCTTCGCTGACCGGCATTCTGTTGTATGTCAAATTTGTCAAAACCTCGGCGATTTGACATTGATGGAGATTTTATAGTCATGGGTCCGAATTTCTAAAGCAGTCATCTTCCACACAAAATGCACCTTGAGAATGTAGTTTCGAGAAACACTACACGGGTAAAACTCTTTTCCCGTTGATGGCTGAATACTACTTTTGTAGAGTTGAGTGGAAAATGTAGAGAGTCGGCTATGCACGGCGTCTGCGAAGTCCAGGGCCGAAAAAAATACTACCCTGGCGGCCGTTGACCAAATCACCACGTGTGAGGTCCTAAGTATTTAGCGATCACTCTTGCTGATCCTTTCAGGGGCCTCTTGCTGCTCACGGGCCTACCCTGGTCAGGGACGTTCAAGATACAATGAAAAGATCTCCTTATGCATTTATTACAGGTAATCACTTCGAGCTCCAAGAAAAGGTTATACAGGAAGGACAGATGTAGGGTATACATACACATTACATCCACTGTGCCTACTAGATACGTACAGGGTTCCGATTAGTATCAGGTATGTAGGGGGGGTCCATCTTCTATATCATTCAGAGAGCGAGCTTTTGCTTCGAGGTCGGGTTCCGTGTCACTATCTTCACGGAGACGCTTCACAGTCTTATTTTCGGGAATTGAGTAATCCTCCTCTCGAGTGAAGGTTTCCATCTGAAAGCAGAAGACAACTCATCATTAAGCACGAAGGAGGAATTAAATCAAGGACAATATTGTACTGACCTGAACGTGAACTCCAGCCGTTGGCATGTTTGGGCCAAAAGATGTCGCATGACGAGGTAAAGTTTGCGCTCCACGAAATACGACAGGACTAGAGTGGGATGAGTGGCTGAGCGAGGTCAGTGTAGCATCTACAATGGTTCATATCCAACACTTACAGGACTTCTGGATTATTATATTTTGCGAGCCTCCGAACTACACGGGAGGCGACAATCTATACGGGGTCAAATTGAGCGAGCAAACACAAAAAGATGTGATAGAGACTCGCCGTTGAGGCCACAGCCGCAGGGATATTGAAAATGATACTCATTATCTGATTCAAGTTGAGAACCATAAAGACCGTTGCAAGCAAATTAGCTAGAAAGCTAATGAGAAAGCGTTGGTTGGAATGACGAAGGATACAAGATAGAACACGAACGCAATGACGAAATAGATCAGACCATCCTCGAAAATCATCTTCGCAATCCGACTTGAGATAAATCCTTTCTCTTTCGAATTAATATCGAGGAGCCTGTATGCATTGAGTGCGAGAACAACGAGATCAAAGCACATCGAATAGACGAAGGTGGCGGCGAGGACTTTGTTATTAGTCCAAGTTATAACACAACCAGTGCTATCAGCCCAAGTCACCGACAAGTTAACTCCTGTGAACCAGTTTAGCGTGGTCGATCCATTGGAAAAATCGTTTCTACCTTGAAGGATGAGTGACCAATGTCCGAGAATGAGAATGATAAGAAATCCGATGATGTATCGATCCCGCGACCATACAGCCATTCTTGTCAAATTGTTAGTCAGAACAGCAAATAGTCAAGTGCTCTATGACGTACGTTCGTATTGAGAGATTGATACTAGCCAAGCCTAGCGATGCGTTTCCTGCCAGCTATAGGCTGACTTTCAGATGACAAGTTTGAGCAAACAGCCGAGACTTGCCTGCGTAAAGGTATATAGTGCTTGACAGTTTATTTTTCTGTGTATCCATTGTATAGATAAACGGAAAATAAGAGTAAGACAGAACGTACGTAGTGGTATCAAGAGAAATCGCACTAACGGGGGGGAATCGGCGTCAATCTTGATCAGTAGCCATTCGACTCACATTCCAATCATAGCACATAGCAGTAAATAACGCCCAGCGAAATAGAATATCTGATGAACTGATGAACGGGCGGGCGCAGATTATCGTGCAAGAAACCTACCAGGGGCCACCGGAACTGTTTCTTTCCAGAAATGAATTGCCATTCGAAGTCAAGAGAGATGAACCATTCATATCTACGAATTGTTAAACCCGGTCAGTCACAGTATGTTGTAGGCTGCATACATGTAGAGGCCGAAGAGTGCATGCGTGAATCTTGAGAATATCTCCTCCTCCTTTTGTAGTTCCTGTGGTGACCTCCAATCAGGCATTTCGAGGGGTGTCGAAGACAAAGGGATGAACTTTCGGAGCGGGTTAAGTACTTATGGTGCGATAGAAATTAAACGCGGCTTGCTGATTGACGTGCGTATTCAAGAATCAAGGACACCCCTGGACGACCGTCTTCCGACGATGATTCCTCCTGGTTTTAGATTATTATCCGGGTATTTGATGGCTAGTATGGGTCATCAATATGCTGTAGTAGCGTATATGACTTAACCTCTCTGGAACAAATTGTTACCTACTTCTGCGCCGAATCTATTCCATACCATATGAGGTTGGACGAACCCCAACCGGTCGTCTCTCTGAAACCATCACGATTACTCTCAAGTACGGCATCATGCATCAAGGGCAGGATTAGTAAATTTCTTTTGTGAGCATACGTAAAGGAACTTGGCGTTGCCAGGAAGATTTGGGACTACGAAATCTAGAATTCTGTCGAGAAGGCGGTAACGGTGATGGAGGATGAAAGTATGCTGACTCCTTCCAAGGAACCTCATCGATTGTGGGATCTCTTTAAGTTATAAAATATATCGACCCTAATCGGCTTTCATTTCCAAGGTTCCGAGGTAAAGTCAGAGCGTGCTCAAACAATCGAAGGTGCCAGTCTTGGGACAAATATCCAAAAAGTGTTTTTCATACTATCCTATCCGTCAAGGTGTATCAAGCGTCGGCGGGTTGGGCGGGGCACAGACAATCTGACCTTCTGGCGCGACTACTCGGCTCCACAAACATCCAAAACCCAAGCATCGTTCAACATGAAAGACTTTCCGAGTCGCATATATCCGACTCGGGCTTCGAATACACTAAGGACTTTGCAATCCGCGAGGCAAGGTGGCGCAGTACAGCAACTGCAGTCATTGTATCGTCAGTGACACACACGGCTTGCAACATTGAATTCCTTTCACACTCTGGTGTCACAAGATTCTTAGGTAAGCCATCTTTGAACCCACACGATGCAACAATAATCTATTATATACATGAAGATAAAAGGACGTATACAATGGAAAAATCGCACAATTTTCGTTGGATTTTCCAGATCTTGGCCACTCGTTCACCGTATCTCTTGACCCTAAAGGATCGTGTCTCGCTTGACGTTGAAGAACTCGATGAGTAATATGTAGGGGTGTACGCCGTCCGTTCATGGCACATGGCCGTAGAAACACGGCCCAAAAACGGCTCTGGCAACAATAGATATCAAAACTCTTGACGACACGGCACGGCAAATTTACGGCCGTAACCCGTAATATACGGGGACGGTCAGGTTCAATTGAAGAAAAGCATGCGACGGTGAAACCCTTGTTCAGATAAAGTTGTATTGAATGATTAGTACCAGTTAGCCATAAGGATATGCTCACATACCTGGTGTGGTGAGCCAATGTCATTGGACGCCGGAACAGTCGATACGAAGTTCGTGTGAATCGGAATTTGAGTTTGATGACCACCCTTTCCGCGGGTCGTCAGGGCCAGGCATACTTCAGAACTGTCTCTGACTCTCAAATGAGCACTCATCATCACTTATTCATGATTGTCTTCCAATATTGAAACGGCCACGTGTGCAGCCCTAGTAAAGCTACAGGGCAGTTTGCTGAAATGGCCGTTATTGTTGTACCTTGGGATTTCATCTTACAGAATTTTACTTTTCTTTCTGAACCTGGTTCTCCGTTGGAAGGTTACTTTGCTCTCAGAGAAACACACTTAGTATCATCGGTGACAGGTAACGTTGGTCGTCTTCCTGTTTCAATTCTGTATCGATTTTCCAAAGGCGACTTGTTGCTATTTATGGGACGTCTTCCTTGGTGACCTTCAGGCCTGGAAGTGCACACACACACATCCAACATCCACATTCTGGATTCTTTCATCTATACCAAAGCCTCAGGTCGATGCTTTTTGACACTAAAGAAGGGTCTTGAAGCTTGTCATCATCGGGCACAGCATGGGTGGCAGCATTTCATATCTGCCGTGCATGGACTTTTTTCTGGTGTGTTCCAGAGGACTTTGCACCTCTGCCTGCCTTGAAAATGATTCTGGCAGCATTTGGTGCCCTGGGAACTCTGGAGAGAATTGATTGCAAGTTATCGGAATCTCTATAACTCTGCAAAGGTGGTAAATTATAGCGTCAAAGTATACAATGATGGTGTGTCAACTTAGTGTATTTTCACTTATTTCATGGCCCTAATGTGCGATCTTAAGGGTACCTTCTCTAGCGTCATTGCTTTTGGGCTATTGGCACTTCGCTGCCGAGATTTTCTATCTTGACAAAACGCGCATGTTCCGTACACCCTCATCAGAAATGCGAGTATGCCCTCTTCGCAATTTCCCCATGTAGAACAAGAAGTTGGTGTCGTCTGGTTTGTTAAGGATGGTCATAACTACTATAATGGTCATAACTACTATAATGGCCGCGACTTTGAACAGCTAATACACCGCATGAAATGCCTTAACAAATCAGACATTACGTGCAGCGGTTGGGAAAAGCGTTATCGAGATCTAGCTTTTCGAAACGTTTAGCGACGTGGGTTGTCATTACTCTGATCACTCAGTACATTTCAACGTACACTACTACAGTACGTATACAGGTCACTTAAATTCTCTGCCGAGTGATTATGTTTTTTTCTTCATAATTGTACGAAGTTTGCCTTTTGGATCTCATGACTTTTGCCTCCATTCGTATGTACCTCTCGTGTTCATTTTCTCCGAGTCTCTGAACTCAACATAAAATCGGTCGCAAATTTGTGCTGTACTAAACATTCTCTGAATTTGCATGGATACGCTAGACCATGCCAAATAAGGTAGGATAGTGCACATATGGTAGCCAACTTGGCAAAATTCATGTATTACAGTCAATTTCCTGTACAAGATGGCTCCACACGCGTGATATGCATGTTCTGATGACGAGTTAGACAACTGGAGAGCAGCGAAGGGTAGAGACGAGGCTAGCGTTGAACTCACTGTGGTTAGGCTACATAAAGTCATGTCAATTTATGTGAATATGCCGACCCAGTTGCATCGAGAAACGAGGGCGTAACCCATGAAAGGTCACGTAGAGAAATCTATTTCCGACGTCATGTTGAGACTTAAGTCAGCAAAGTTGACGAGAGTAGAGAATATGCGCTGTCACTTACCCCGGTATGATAGTACGGCGCTTGTGAGTGTCTAAGAGACGTCGTAAATTCTCGTCGAGCAGAATTAAGATCCCGAACATTTCGGACTCACGAGTGATTCTCGGTCCCTGTATACTTGACAATATACATGTCATTGAGAGGAACATTCAATTTAACACTAAGTGAGGACTCACTGAAATCCCATCCTTCAGCTTCAGTCGTGATGGCGCACGTATTTGCTGGTTTGAAGCTGGTTGACCTCAAACATTCCGAACGTCATCAAGTCGCCACGTGAAAGTCGCGTGGCCTACATGTTCACCACCGAGTATTTAAAGAACTCTGATATCAAGCTATAGCCATAGCTAAGAAATCGTGTTACAATCTGATCTTCGGTTACGGCCTCACATGTAAGTACAAGTACGGGAGCCAGTGGATGGTTCGGACGTATAAGGTCAGCCCTCATACCTGTACGTATACCCGTACCATTCCCATTGCCTTGACACCGACTATATTACAGCTCAATCACACAAATAATCGAGTATCGAAACTCAAGAGAGCAAAGAAACCCTCAAGCTATGTCGTTGTCTGTCAGGGTTCCACTTTCTTGGCATATTGCATTATTGACGAAAAAGACATGTAGACAGGGTACGAGGACTCCGAGGAGGTTGTTCGAAAAGGAACAATAAGACGTTCGACTATCTGACTCTAGTCATTTTTGACATCGTTCCTCGTTGTTCTCCTGCATGCGCAGTGACAAGGCATGCGGTGCTATGGTTTCCATTTACAATAAGATAGTCGTGGAAAGGCAGTTTTTAAAAGCCCTCATGCACAGTATCACTTTCCATTTCCTTCCGTCATTTGTCTTTCCCCTTCTTCTCGACCCAGGACTGGCTCCTTCCTCTCTTTTTCATCGATCATTCACTCGTCGCTCCATCCGGTGGCACACCCAACTTCATCCTCCTATATGTTCCCCAAAATTACCACAGTTGCTGCAGTGGCCCTAATATTCTCGGCCCAGATGTTCTCGGCCCAAGTCAATGCACACGCCGCGATCGCCCCTGCTCTTGGTGTTCGCGGAGACCCCATGCGGGCTGATGTTCAGAGCCCTTCAGCTGTTAAACCTTGTGGAGAGGTCGACATTGCTACGAACATTAACAATGCCACTTCCGTTGTCACTCAAGCCGATGGGTCGTTTGTCGTCACTGTTACTGACTTCAACCCGTACGTATCTTCGTTGTGAAATGATTTTAAATTCCTAAGAGGAAAATCACGAATAGTGGTGCGGACGGTTCCCGCTCAGTTTCTTTAGTTGTCGATACGGCTGGCACAGGGAAGAATTTCGTTCCAGGAACGGTCACGAAGAATGGTGTCGCCGTGAGTAGTATCATGCTGATCTTACTGATGAAAATTGATCCTCGTGGTTTCCGTAGGCCCCCAAGACGGTTGGGTCTGACCAGGTCACGGCTGTTTTGTCTCCAGGGACCAAATGTACCGGTGGCGCCTCGCAAAACTTGTGCCTTGCTGTAAGTTTGTCTATAGTTCTTTGTTGCGATTGAACATTGCTTGAGGTTCCAACCTTTTTCCCAGTCTTTCAAGACAACTGCTGGATTCGGAAACTGTGTGGTTGTCCAACAGAGTACTGCTACAGCTACCACAACTGTTGCATCTGCAGTCGCTGCTTGTCCCTCGTCTGCGGTCCCTGTATCATCCGTTGCGACGACGACTGCCGTCGGCAACAGTATTGTAGTTGCTGCTGAGGCACCTCCAAGGGTATGTTCTCCTTACATGCCTCATACCCAATTTCGGACTTTCATTCTGACAAAAGCACCACCTTCGGCAGCAGCAAGCTGTAAGTAATCCCGTGATAAACAGTCATAGTCACTGATAATTGCGTTTGCTAATAGGGAACTCGTACTGCCCGTGCCCTCCGTGCTGGCTTTGAAGTCGGAGAACAGTCAGCTAAGCGCACTGCGTTCAACTGGATTTGGGCGTGAGACGGTGCAGGCTGTATGGTCTATGTGAGCGTGTATGTAGGACCCTAATCCCTGCATTTCAATGGTTCGTTTGAACGTCGATGTATGATCGTATACCGGTAACATCAGCCAACCTGGGATAAGTTCTTTGATGATTCTATCTTGTCATTTGTCTTAAACCAAAGGTCAAACGCTGGTTGGTGCCGGTGACTAATGATGCAGTAATTCTGTACGAAGCTAATCGGAGAGCATCAATGGAGTAATTAATTCCGTGCAAGTTGTGAACCTTAGGGAATCAAAATATATGTATGTAGCAGCATGATTGGTCCGCAGGAAGATGTCGGTCTCGAAAATATTCAAGTGCAATGTTTTAACTAGAATTCGAGCATTCAGGGAGCTCGATTTTGAAATTTCGTGTGAACACAACAGCAGAAAGAATAGTCTACCTCAGGTGCGCGTCAATCAAGGGCGCAATCTAATGAAGGATCCGGCAGCTTTGATGAGAATTGCCCGTGCCTTGTGAGCAAGCCATCTCTGAAAAAAACACAGACCTCATAAGGATTCGACCACTTGTGGGCCGAAAAGGCCGAATCTGAAATGTCAACCAGACGGTGCAAGCACGCGTTGATCCTTAATCTAAGATCTTGAGATAAAAGTTTCCTAACGCGTGTTGCCACGCTTATGTGACAAATTCTGCGATGCTCACGAGTTGAGGTCCCGCTAAGTCTGAGACTAACATCTAGACTTGACAATAGTAACTTCATTTTCGAAGCCACAAAAGATCGGTGTCTCGGAAGCACGCATTTGACGGGCATCCATCTCCGAGCTTTATATCCTAGCATGAACCACAGAAGACGATGATCTGCCTACCTCGGGTTATATTGTTACAGGGTAACGGGCGCACGAGCGCACCGAAAAAGGAAGCGACGTTGAATCTAGTATAGTGACAGTAGCTCTATTTTATGTCCTCCCTCGAGAGAAAGAACATCAGCATCAAACCAGTATGGGTGTAAAGTGAAGATCTATGGTAACATATCGAGAAAGACGTTAAAAGATAGTAAAAATGGTGGAGCGATAGCAACGCTGCCGACTTCAAACCTGACTATGTAATGATAGCCAGCCGGGACAGGGGTCAAGGGAGGCTGTGGCATATTTGAGAAAAAGCGGTGCGGCGGGCTTGTTCATGTTTGGCAGGCATCATCCATATATGGGCCAACCCCATCGTCTCCTTCCCTCCATCCATCCTCATTTTCAACCCCATCTCATCTTCAACGTGCTTTATACCTTTCAGCTTGTAATTTCAGTCAGCATCATATTTATTTTATCATTAAGATCCCCGTCCTCATCAACGCTTGGAGAATTCTCTAGAATATCATGTGTGGAATCTTCGCCTACTGCAACTACTTGAAAGAAAAGGTTCGTGACATCTCTACCCCATATGTGATCCTCGACAACGATGGTAAAGATTCCTATCGGAACATAATTGCTGCCCCTATGATTTTCTACAAGGCCATTGCTAACTTGTGTCTTTGACAGACGCGCCAGGAGGTACTTGAAGTACTCTGCAGCGGCCTTGCTCGCCAAGAATACCGTGGATATGATTCAGCTGGTCTCTGTATCGATGGTGACAAGTCCGGCGATGTTGTTTACTTTAAAGAAGTCGGGAAAGTCGCGGGCCTGCGCAAGAAGATCGCTGCTTCTTCCGTAGATGTTCAAAAGACTTTGATCTCACAGGTCTCCATCGCACACACCCGATGGGCCACCCACGGCCCTCCCTCTGAGATCAACTGTCACCCTCTTCGATCCGACCCCACCAATGAGTTCTGCGTCGTTCACAATGGTATCGTCACCAACAATGCCGAGCTCAGGTTGGTCCTGCAGAAAAGGGGTTACAAATTTGAGTCGGAAACGGACACAGAGGCCGTCGCCATTCTTACCAAGTACCTTTACGACTCTCGGACCGACAAATTCATGACCTTCACCGATTTGATCAAACTTGTTCTCAAGGAGCTCGAGGGGTCTTTCGCTTTTGTCTTCAAATCGAAACATTTCCCCAATGAAATTGTCACTGCACGTCGCGGTTCTCCTCTTCTTATCGGAGTGAAGACGGATAAGAAGCTCAAAGTTGATTTTGTTGACGTTGAGTTTGCTGGGCAGGATAGCAATGACACCAGGGTAGACAGTCGTGAGTACTCTCCTTCGAATACAGGGCAGCACTAACGGAGTGATCGTGATTCCCATACAGTTCAACCCAACTCTCCGACAGCGCTCCTCGCACCCCCTTCGGCTAATCCCAAAGTCCTCCGCACTCAATCGCGCGCATTCATGTCGGAGGATGGCCTTCCTCAGCCTATCGAGTTCTTTATTGCGTCTGACGCCGCCGCTATCATCGAACACACTAAACGCGTCCTCTATCTCGAAGATGATGATATTGCTCACATTTCTGACGGCGAACTTCACATCCACCGCCTCCGCCGCAAGGGTGGTGACTTGACTCCTGGCCAAGTTGCCACTACAAGGAACATTGAGACCCTGGAACTTGAGCTTGCTGCAATCATGAAGGGCAAGTTTGATCATTTTATGCAAAAGGAGATTTACGAGCAGCCCGAATCTGTTGTTAACACGATGCGTGGACGCGTCAACTTTGATGAAAATAGGATTACCCTTGGTGGTCTACGCGCATACCTGCCCATCATTCGTCGTGGTCGCCGCATTGTGTTCATTGCCTGCGGTACTAGCTACCATTCGTGCTTGGCGACTCGCGCGATCTTTGAAGAGCTTACTGAGATCCCCGTCAGCGTTGAGTTGGCGAGCGACTTCTTGGATCGCAAGACTCCCATCTTCCGTGATGATGTCTGCGTCTTTTTGAGCCAGAGTGGTGAGACTGCTGATACCATTCTGGCGTTGAGGTACTGTCTTGAGCGCGGTGCTCTCTGCGTCGGTGTTGTCAACACGGTCGGATCAACTATTTCTCGTGAGACACACTGTGGTGTCCACATCAATGCTGGCCCTGAAGTCGGTGTTGCCTCCACCAAGGTCAGTTGAGACTCCTCGTGAATGCTTCTTGATTTGTTCTCATTGAATCTATCACATCAGGCTTATACTTCTCAATATGTCGCCCTCCTCATGATGGCTCTCCAGCTTTCCGAAGATCGCATCTCCTTTACTGAACGCCGCAACCAGATCATCGATGGTCTCCATGCCCTTCCTGCCCAGATCAAGAAGATTCTGGAGCTTGATCAATCCATTCAGGAGCTTGCCGCTACTGTATCCTCGAAACAGAGTCTTTTGCTCATGGGTAGAGGTTATCAGTGCGTCCAACGTTATTTTATTTGGCTGCTCGACTTTTAATATGTCTTTAGACATGCCACTTGCCTCGAGGGTGCTCTGAAGATCAAAGAAATCAGCTATATGCATTCCGAAGGTATTCTTGCTGGAGAGCTGAAGCACGGCCCTTTGGCCTTGATCGATGAGAACATGCCTGTCATCATCATTATGACCCAGGACTCCTTGTACCCCAAGGTTCAGTCAGCGTTCGCTCAGATTACGGCTCGGAAGGCACAGCCCATTGTCCTTTGCAATGAGGGTGATGATGGTATTCCTGCCGGTGCGAAGACTATCCGCGTGCCGAAGACTACCGACTGCCTCCAAGGAATTCTAAACATCGTACCGCTTCAACTTCTCAGTTACCACTTGGCAGTCAAGAATGGTTTTGATGTTGACTTCCCAAGGAACTTGTACGTACCTCTTCATTTTTATGGCACCAGCATCGGAGTCTGCCGTCGCTGTCGTTGTCTGAAATCTTGTTGATGTTTCTTTCCTGTCACAGGGCCAAATCTGTCACTGTGGAGTAATGTTGTTATCGCCTCGGAAATTTTCTCACTATAAATTCATGGACCAAACAAATTTTAGTGTACTTTTATGGACGTCGACTTTATGGACCCACCTTGTTTCACCTCTCATTTGACCTTACAGATTAGTAGAAATACATACCCTCTCTCTTGTAACCCTTTTGGAAATACAACTAGAAGATAGTGTGGCGGGGAATGGGTTTGGGTTTCGTAATTTCTACAGTACATACCCCGCTTTCACATCGGGTTTTTCATGCTCTCAACTTGTGACCATATGGTGAAGTTGGTTCACTTAGGCACTCACAGCAAGGCTATTGATATATTCATTTCACAGGCTGATTCGCATCTATTTTGAACTTATCCTGCATAAAACATTTGTGATATGCACTGTACAAATATTACAATTGACATCCTTTCTGGTCATTGCAATAGAGAGAGGACAAGCACTGCTGGCATCTCCTAGCTGCTGTAGAGTGTTTAACTGCTGAACACTTCTCACAATTGGTAATGGAGTGACATCATCATACCTGCCTCCTAAACTGGGGATGGAAAATTGATGTTTCTGCTCAAGGTATTCTGATACCTCACATTCCAAGAATGTCTTGTAGAGGCTATCAAAATCTACAGGCATGGTTGTAATGACTACTCCCATAGACTATTGGAGTTCCATCATGTGTGCAATTGTAGGCATTGCTAAATCAACATCTTGAGCACACTCAGTGTCAGAGGACTGCCCATACTGGACCCCCTAGTTTGTTTCCTTTGTTCCAAGCCCATCTTTCATTGCCATCCTCCCATCTTCTGGTGACAAATACTTTCGACCCATGGCTACCTTTTGGTCATATTTTCACGT
>JAGGAV010007875.1:0-37329 GCA_017657295.1 Termitomyces sp. DKA64 | reverse complement strand
ATACTGGGGCCTACTTAGTCAAACAATATTAGTAATCACACAGCCACCAATGTAGTATATATAGGCAGCCTGTAGATAGAATATCCCCAGGCTAAACAATAGCAGTATTCTCCTGGCCTGTCCACTGAATTGACCATAAGCTTTCTAGCAATGTCCAACCCTCTGCTTGCATTGCTTGCCCCTTGCCTGACTCTTGCCTGTCTCTGTACCTGCTCAACTCTCACTTGACTCTTGCATTGCTTGCTTTGTGGAAGGAGTTCTGCAGATGTTGTGCCTTGCCCTTACAGCTTAGTGACAAGCCTTGATGACCTAGCTTTTGATATTAGTATACACCATCTATGGGTGTTAATCTTGTCTCTTTGCCTTAGTGATATTAGCATCTATGGCTAGCAACTAGTTTGAATTCCTCAGTAAACCCTAGTGACTTACTCTATTCCTCTTAGCAACTCTTCTCATCACCTTGTTGACTTCCCTATCTGACCACATATAGTGACCTTCCCTCTTATTTGTTGGGTCACCCCTCTACACATTCTAGTGACTCCATGCTAGCAACTATTAGCATACTCTAGTGACCAATCCACACTTCACTTCTCATTCCATATATTGCTCTAGCTTTCTGGGATGTTTACTGACTTGTCCTCACACATACCTTCCTACTGCCAGCTACCCTATCTGATTGCATGTGATCAGGCAGCATAGAAGCACACCATTGGCCAGTGTGGCCCCTTGCTTTCTGCCTCACCCTTCATCTTTGCCTCTAGTTGTCACCTGTTGCTTGCCCACCATGCCTCTAGCCAGCTCACTTATCACTCACCTCTTGATTGGAGAGTCAGATCATGAGTAGCAGGCTTGGTTTGGACTATCCATGGCTGATGTTCCTTTACAGACACTGACTAGCAGATTGATGAAACCCTTGTGATCTTTGGAAAGTGTGTTGCCAAGCAGCATGTGCAAAAACTGCAAAAGCAGCACTTAGGCAATGCTATGCCAGCACTTCCTCCACTGACTCCTTCTTAGAATCCTGCATTGTCCACCCCTCAACCTTCTACCCAACAGCCCTGACCTCCCTTTCTTTCTACTCCATTGACTGCTATTACTCCCTTCATAACAGTAACACCTACTGCTGCTAATCCTTCTACCCAGAGCATGCCCACTCTTCAGGGCAGTTGGCTCTTCAATGATAACTGGAACTCTGATGTCTGTCATGCTGACTCTGTTGGCCTCTGGCTCTCCAATGAATACTAGCTCACCAATGACCCTCTCTCACTAGTGTCTGAGTTGTCAACCCCTGTCATCTCTTATGCCTTTGGGAATTATTCCCAAGGTACTTTGGCACCATGTGGCACTTCCACTGCTTGTTGCTCTTGCTCTTGACAGGGGGCTGGACACTGTTTATCAAGGAAATGAACTCTAAGGAGGAGGTGATATAAGGGGATGGTCCTCTTATAATTGTTAGACTCTATTCCAGGCTTGGTCTGAGGATGTGCCACCATTCCAGCTCATCATTGAGATAATCTCTGGAGATGTGCATGCACAGCAACAGAGGTTGGCTGCACATAGGCATGCAGTTTTTACTATTGTATTTATATTCCAATGCAATGATATGTAGATTGCTAATGTATTTGCAGACAGAAAAAAGTTGTGATTATCAGCATCATAATGCAGAGCACAAATCAGAAAAATGCACTTATGAGTATGATTGGGATCTTTCTATACTCCTGCAAAGCCCCCAAAAAAGTAATTGAAGGGCTAGCATGGCTTGAAATATCTTAATGCCATTCACAATGCCATAACATCTCTGTCATCTGAATTGGCTAATCACATTCATGCACTTGGACAAACACTGCTTGTCAATTATGCCTATGATATCTTTGATGTCAATATTTAAAGTTCAGTTCCAACTATGGAAAGATTCTCTCATTGATGTTGTCAAAGAAAATAAGGAATTTAGGTGGTGGTAGGCCACCTTGTTTCCAGTCTCAAAGAACAAAACTAAGGTCTTCATATGAGCTGAGTGGGCTTATTTTAGTTTAAACCATGATATGATTGTTAGGCTGACTGATTGACTGTTGAAAAACTTCAAAATTGGGCTGAAGTTGTAAGACACCTTTAACATCATGTAAGACATGGGGAGGGAGAGTGGCAGAAGTGATTTGAACAGAAATATCTCATGGCAAAATATGTTAAAGGTGTCCAATCTCTCAATGCTTGGGCCAAAATGAGCCCCATGCACTGATACAGTGAGCCTTGTCAAGTGAAATACTGACAATATGATCTGTAACTGTACAATTGTGTGCTAATCACACAAACTCTCCATCAGCCTTCATCAATTGCTTCAGAGATATCACAATGGCTGTAAGCCTGCCTTAGCAAACTCACAATGAGTAGAAAAGGAAAGAATGAGAGTTAGTAACTGGAAGTAATGAGATCACAAAAGGGAGATTCTACCTTTGTTGCTTCTTCATCTAGTCTAATCTGCAACAAAGGTAAGAAGTTAGGACATCCATACCTTCATCTGGTCTAACCTGCAACAAAGTTACTGTTGTCTTGTCTGGCTAGGTCCAAGTGAGGCTGCATACAACAGCCTTCAAATGGCCTGGTATGTTAGGTCTTTGATGGCCTGTTAACAGATATGAGACATCAGTGAAAATGAAAGGTTAAAAGCTTACCTGAAAATTCTCAGCAGCAGCAGTATCAGCTCCAATAATAATGGCCTTTATACCAACCTTATTTGAGAGGCTAACATTCTGTTTTCCAAGAAGATCTAGTGGTGTGACAATGATTTGGATACTCCTCGGGCAGCTACATAGTAATGACATCCAAAAGGTTAATGTTTTTCCCATTCCCATGCCTGCAATTGACACAACATCACGGTCGTGTTTGTGGATAGCCTGGGCAATCTTTAGCTGCCAGAGAGATGGCTGAGTCCCAAAGCATGCTGAGTTCAATCTAGAAGTTCATAAGATGGTAGAACCTGAGCGGAGCATCAACAAAACACGAACGCGGTCGCGCGTTGTGCAGTAGGCAATCACTCGGCAGTGATGGCGGCAGTATATTTCACGTCCGACGTGACCATCATCACAATGGCTGATATTGTTTACAAGTGCTTTGTGCCAGATCTTGCTGAAGGGCTGAAGGAAATTAGGTTCTCGGCTTATTCTCGGATCATTACTCTTTTTGGATTATACTCATTCCTTCAGCCTCGAAGCTTCAAGGCTGAAAGCTTGAAGCATCGCCTGGGTAGGAGGCTGAGTAACGGCGACAAATACACAATCGATAGCCGTGATGTTGACCAGCTTCCTTTCGATGTGATTACGAGTTTCCATTTCCGATTATTGTTTCATCCCTTGCCTCCTTATTGAAATCATTCACAACTCAATACATATAGCGTTTAGCCTCGTCGGCGGCGACAACAAATACATATGAACCGGGATTGGGACAGGCTGTTACCAGCCCTCCTGAAAACGCCCGGTATTACCGGTATGCTCATCAACTGGGTTCAATCATTGACTAAGTTTGAAACAATGTGTTTTTACATGTACCAATGAAGGAGTCCAAGAGTCGCGACAATCACGGGATGACCTAAAGGAGGGTCGAGCTCCCTCCAGGTGTGTACTCACACTATCAGAAGGGATTTCCACTGACGACAAACTCAAACCAAGATTGGCGCGACGTAGAGTATTCATATTTATTATTACCCACCTCGCTTCCCTCCGTATTATTTGCTCAGCCGCGTCGGCGGCGACAACAAATACATGTTAACCTATCATGTGAACCGTTTTAGCAGCCCTTCTGAGAACGCCTGGTATTACTACCAAACTCATCTCATCGGGATGTAATAACACTAATTAGAGTTTACTTAAGAATTTTGGCTAATTTCGGCCTGGGTCGGTCCGACTCCACCAACCTTCCAGAAAGCCCCAAAACCAGTTCTCGCTGGGGTTCAACCGTTCAACGCTCAACATGCCCCCCGCAAACTCTTAGCAAACCATGTAAATTTTTAATCCATTCGCGGAAAAACATCTTGCCGGCGTATACATACAACATTCGGTTCTCAGATTGAACATCAGATCTTTGGTTGGCGTTCCATCTGAGTCCCTTTCGCCTTTAATTTCCCATTGGACGGTTCTGTGGTGAGTACGGTACTCCTGCGCCCCCTATCTCACCTCATTTCGGGTACATATGTAGCTAGGTTCACCTAGTCCCGGTTAATCCCTGCCTTTCCTCCATGACCGCCATGACCAACGGCCTCTCAAAAAGTTGCAACGATGAAAATGAACGCCATGAACCCTCAGCACCGATGTCGATGCCGACACCACCAAAACGCACCCCACTTCCAAAATTTCAATTGCTCATAGTGGCAATGCTTCAATTCGCAGAGCCCATAACCGCAACTGTCATATACCCGTTCATCAACAAGTTTGTACGCGACACGGGCATTACACGGGGGGACGAGCGTAAAACGGGGTATTATGCTGGCGTCATCGTGAGTCGTACTTGTACCGTGGAGAGCGCGTCCTCCAAGGCCCTGATGGTGACAGGAATCCACGTTTTTCATCGCGGAAGCGCTCACGGTCGTGTACTGGGGCCGTGCATCTGATTACTTTGGACGTCGGCCAATTTTGTTGATCGGGCCGGTAGGATTGGCGTTGTCGATGCTGGGATTTGGCTTGTCGACGAATTATTGGAGTTTGATTGTGTTCAGGTGTGTGCAAGGTGCTTTCAACGGGAATATTGGTGCGTTGTTCATGTATTACGGCTCGGATTCGCGTTCTGAATAGGGATATTCAGGCGTATCCAAGGTTGTTATGGCCGAAGTACATGGATTGATATGGAGTGAAATGGCTGTCTGACGTTCTGAGCCTCCTTAGATCACCGATTCAACGAATGTTGCGGACGCTTTTGCTTTGATACCGATCATGTGGACTTGTGGTTCCGCCCTTGGGTAGTTTTCTCGCGTGCTTTTGACATCTGATGTTGAAAAATGTAAATTTGTAGACCCATCATCGGTGGATTGTTCTCACAGCCTGCAAAAAGATGGCCAAACGTGTTTCGAAACCTCATTTTCTTCCATCAATTTCCATATTACCTTCCATGTTTCGTATCGGCAATTATTGCCTTAGTCTCTTCACTCTTCGGATTCATAGGTCTCAAAGAGGTAGGTTCTACGTCCTCACTACGCAGAGTATTGGCTGATGCATCCTTCAGACGTTACCGTCAGCCGTTTCCCGGCAAAGGAAAAGAATCATAGCAGTGGAGCGAAGCATGACGCCTGATTGCACAACCAGCTTGCTCCCTGGACATAACGAGCAAGGATACTCCGCCACTTCCACCACCTCCACCACACAATCTGCGGAGCCAGAGGATGATCTTGAGGGCCTTGTTCCACCACCACTCCTGTCCCTCCTCACTCCTCCAGTACAGCTGACTCTCCTCATTTACGGGTTCATGACATTTACCGACATGGCTCTTCAAGTCCTCCGACCTCTCATCTATTCCACCTCGATTCCTTTGGGTGGCCTCGGCTTCGACCCATACCGCATTGGTACAATCATGGGCACTTGGGGAATCATCAACGCCCTTTTCACGCTGATCTGTGTCCCAATGCTCCTCCGAAAGTTCGGCGCGCGCAAAATACAGATATTCACTCATTTTAGCCATGCCTGCACGCTGGTTCTCTACCCTATTCTGAGTTACCTTGTGCGGAGAGCCAGTGGCGCAGATGCCTTGGTTTGGGCAGTCATGGTCATTCAGCTGACTTTTGCCCTATCTACCAGCGCCGCGTATGGTAAGTGAACCCGGCTACGCTACTAAATGTTTTTAATGATCAATGGCGGCGCAGCATCGATATTCGTGCTACTTCTCCAGAGTATCTCAAGTCGGGCTTCTCTTGGGGCCATTAATGGTATGGCGCAAGCTGTGGGTTGCATCACACGAGCCATTGCGCCCACTGTGGCATCCTCTCTATTCTCCATATCTCTCGAGAGACATCTTGCCGGCGGTAACATGGTTTTCCTTATCCTGTTTGGGATAAGTATGATTGGTCTCCGTTTGACGTTCCTATTACCCAAAAGACCCGTTGCGACGGCATAGGAAAATTCAATCACTGATGGTGCTGTACCAAATCTATTAGATTAGGAAACGACATTCCTGGTTGCTATCTGTATCTGTGTGTACCATGATATCGCTAACCAGATGACTTGCCAAAGTTATTACGCCATGTCAACCAAATGAGCTGATAGCGTAGGACCATGAGAGAATCTATCCTCAATAACGACGAGATGGCACAACATTCATTGAAGAGGGTCAAGCTTAACTGCGTGATGTCCAGTGTAACAAGAACTAGTGTACCAATGACCGGCATCGTAGTAAACCGTGCATCTATAGACCTAGCTACAGGATGACGAAGAGTACAATGTATCACCTATAAAAGCATACATTACAGCTTACTTGCACATGCCCACCCTTTTTGTCCATGATCATGACCACGTCTCCGGAAAAAGGCTTCAACCTAGATCACCTGTAGTCATTATGCAGAGACTCCAAATTCTAGATCCTTCGTCTCGTCTGACCGTATTCCCACTCAAAAAGGTAATCTGCGTAAGTTTTGGAGAATCCTCCGCCCATAATCGGGCCAACTGAAGTTCTCTTTCGAAACTTACAGCTGCCAATTCTTTTCCACCGAGAAGCTCCATTGCTAAAGTGGTGAGCCTCGGCAACATGAGCAAGGCCTCAGAGAGCACTGTTGAAGGCTAGAAAATTTTTGAGCTTGGAGTACTCCGGAGACCATATTCGGAGTATACCTCATATGATTCTGCTTCCTCAACGATGAGGCGAAGATCCTTTATACCAGGGAACCATTTATTCAAGGATCTCAAGTTCTCAATTAATGGTTGCCTTGTAACAGAGCTTATGAACAGCTCGGCGAAATAGAAAACGTCATGGTAAATTGGCCCTATATTGCTCAGGGATTCCCAAATTGGACGTGCGCTCCAGTAGGGGTTTAGTCCTGGGAATGCTATGATGCATTGGTACCGTCCTAGACATCTCTCCATTGACCAAACAGTCAGGTTATACGATGAGTGGGCTATCCACTGTCGATAAATTGAGATTGTCTCAAGGGTAGGTTTCCACCGAGATTCGCCATTGAAACGGATTTCTCGGAAATTCTCACGAAATCGAGCCCAGTGGATGGGATCTAAACTTTCAGTAACAATGATTTTTTTCAATGAAAATGTGCAACACCTGTTAAATCGTTAATCGAGATTCTTGGCTTTCGGCAAGGTAAACATACTGCAGAGTAGGGAGTAAGTTACTTCCATGATCAAAAGGTAGCTCAAGTTGCAAGACTTCGAGTTGAGTTACAGACAACAACGCAGAAGCAAGGATATCAAGGAAAGGATCGTCATCATAAAGAACGGTCTTTCCACTGAGCTCAAGACGGAGAACTCGTGCGTGGCAAGCTATGTGGGGATAAGCCGCGAGTGTTTTCAGGCATTTCTCCACACGTCTGCGAAGACTCTGAAAGTAGTCTTCTTCAACATCTTGAAGCGTGAAATCGTTAAACGAGATTGTTCTGTAGATGAAGGATTCGGCAGGGGATCGATAGTCCTTGCTTGTAAGCGCAACTTCAAGAAGGGTATTGATATCACAGTGTTGAAGTATTTCATGGATGAGATCAAATGAAAACCAGGAAGGCTGCATGAGGAATGAGCACTGGTGTGGTCTAGCCGTCGTTGGCAAAGGGGACGGCACCTGCATCTGCCAAATCGAAAATGATCGCTTGTATGATAAGTGAAAATAAGCACCAGAGATAGAGCAGTCGAAGACTGAGATTGCCCGTTGTTACACAATTACATGTTTATATGTAGTAATTATTTATGGAACTGGCTGCATCCGAAGCTCGGCGAGCCGCGGCGGAGCGCTAAGAGTGATACTATCAAGGGTTGTCAAGGTTGTTACTTTCGTTTCAATTTCAGTCACATCTATCAGATGTTCGCACAACACGGAGGCAACGGCCGTGTTTCGTAGCATGTTTCATAACGAGATTAGACTGCTGTACATGGATTGTCATAGACCCTTGGTTGTGTTGCCCAATCTCCCTCTGGGTTACCTTCGAGATATTGTGACATGTAAAATTTTTTAAAAATCTCAAAGAATTGCTTGCTGTATAGTGAGTCTGCTACTAGCAGCCAAAATTTGTGCTACTCGTGGAAGTGTCCTGACACCAAGCCACACTCAGGAGATGAGCAGATGAGCTTTTGTTGTTTTGAAAGGTCTTGAAAAGAAACTCGGGCTGTTATGAAGGGTGTCTTTGTCAGTGGAAGGCAATTCTCGGCTTGCTCACCTTGGATGATCGAACACTGTTATTGAAGATTCTATGATGAAGGCCTGGTTTCCTTGAATATCTCAAGCATCATGTGGTATGCTTTGAATCATATCACCATATGATATTGTCCTAGGCCTCACGATTGGCTGTAGTTTGGATGCCTTTGTGCACACCATTTCCCTGATATCTCAGTATCATTGTAATAGACAATGCTTGTATTCATCACGGAGCTGAAATTCTTGAACTTGGTGAGTTATTTGGTCAAGATTTCTATGTTTCATTTCTTCTTAGGTCATATTGACTTAGGCATTGAAATTGAATATCTTCCAATGCTCTTGCAACCTCGACCCATGAAGGAAGCTTTTTCAGAAGTCAAATCCTTTCTTTGTTGTCACAGAAGTCTGTTCACAACTCAGGAAGATGGCATGCTATTTGACTTGATGGAGATCATGGATAGTGTTATGTTTTTGGATGCACATGGATACTTTATACATGCTGGCTACTTTTAGAATACAGGACATAAATACAGTACTATACTACAGTAGAATATAATTGCATAATATAATGAGCAGTGAGAAACCAAATATGAGAACTATGGTGTACTACTTGCCCATTCAATGACAGCTTCCTTCAGACTCTTCCAGGAGAAATCCCATACCCTTCAGCTAGACATGTCATTGTTACAAAATGCTTGAGTTCCAGTATATGTGTTATCCTTCAGCTTTGCAAGGATGTTGTCAGAGAGGTTAGAGCATTGACAAAATAATACAAGTGTGACTTTTTTGGTAGTTTCAGAGCTTTCAAACTGTGTGAGGCCTTTTTGCCTTTCTTAGCCCTCATACTGAGCAGGACTACACAACCAAATGAAGGTGGAACATGTAGAAGCATGTCAGAAAAGGTAACCCTAGATTCAAATTTGATTTTCTATATTGTGTCATTATTTGGCTTAGTGCTGCTACAATACCCTATGATCATTGATCCCAAAATGACACAGACTCATTACACAGACTCATAAAACCAGATGAACCACCTGTTGCCCACCAAACTCAACATTTTATCTGTCCATCAGTGTTTAATCTAATCCACCATACATCTGTGTTTTAATCTAATCCACCATACATCAATAATTCAATTGCAAATCAGAAACCAAATAAACAAATTTAAGGGCAAAAACTCGCAGTTGTGCAACTGGCAGAAAAGTTTGACAGGTGACATTGAAAACTTTACCTTCAGTCTTAGAAAACATTCAGGAATTGCTTGCTTGGGAAACATGAAAGGATGTATGAAAAAATTAATTTGCTAATGTGATACAACACTTTGCCTTGTTGAACCATTCATCTTGAACACATGTCATCTACATTCAGACATGCCTCAATGCAACTGGGCCATTGAAGATATCTGTGATCTCATTTTTCCCAGTAGATTCAACAGTAATATCATCTTTTTGTCACTAGCTGCTATTGACATGAAGTCAATGAAGAATAAGAGAATTTTTCCAGATCCAGTAGCAGCACAAGTAACAACATTTCTGCTGGGTAGAAATGCCAAGATGTTTTGAATTTGTAACCAGCATGCCTTAAGAACTATGACAAGATAACAGATATTTCAAGATCTAAAATAGATTGAGATTTTTCCACTCTGACCCCTCTACTCATAAATTTAAGCCATAATGACCTTTTCTCATTGGCTGTTCACTGACATTATTTCCTTTTGTATACTTGCACTCTCTTATTGAAATCAATCAGTAATTTTGGACATACACTGTGAATTGTACTTTCACTCTTTATAATCCAAGTCTGCCAGACTTGATTTAAACAATGCTGCTTCCACACTGAATGGTTGAAAGTTTGGATTTATGCACCTCATTCTCTATATACCCCACTCAGTAAATTTCTAAGTTCATGAATATTGCAATGTTTGATGTTCTGATCATCTTCAAGTTTTTGCATCTTTGTTTTGGGCTGATAATTTCTCCTGCTTCTTGCTCTTTATTCATTCCATCATTATCCTGTGTTAAATTGCAGCTTCCTGCTATGCAGATATTTTAATCTTCATGCAGGTTTTTAATGTCCAGATGCATTTGCCTGATATAGATTCATTGTTGCACCAGTAACACTTACACAGTCTTTGGAAGCCTACACCTGTCCCACCACTGAGGTTGCTCTGTACTTGATTCATATCTATTTAAATCCTCTTCTTCAACCTTCCAATATGGGCTTTTACAACCAACTCAATTGCTTGATTGACATCATGGTTTTCTGATGGTGACTGATCACTAATGTATTACTGTTGGTTGTACCTTGAACAATCTTTCTAAACCCTTCTTGTAAGGGCAACCTCTGGGAGCAATGGCTAAATCATGCAGCTAGCAGAGGGGAATCCAAAGTATATTAGAAATGGTAACTAACAATACAAATAGTGACTAATCACCTAGCAGAGGGGAATCTGAAGAGAACAAGTCTAAGGATCTCCACTGCTTGGTGCAGCACATCAGCTGGCAGCAGAGGCATAGGCACAACTGGAGCTAACCCTAACCTCAGGAACATGCTCAATGAGGAATCATGGCAAGTTCAGGGGGTTTCCCAAAGAGGAGGACAACCCCCAAAGATCTCTGGATATCCAGAGAATGCCCTGGAGGTGTCAAGCAAGCCTCAGGGGAGGGAAGTTGGGTGAGGAGAGTCAGTGTAGGTTGGGTGCAGCAGTTGGAAATGGAAGTCCCCTGACATCACTCCCCCTCTAGCATGTGGCATCTCAATGTGCAGGGTAGAAGAAGTTCTGGATCACCTGGTCAGCTGGTGAGATGGGATAGATCCCTCAGATGGCTCAGGGTGTGTCTGGATGCCTCCAGTTGAACTCCCTAACAAGTCCAGGCATATGCATGTTCTCCCAGAGTTCCTAGGAGATGTCCTCAATTCTGTAGCCCTTCTACTTCACCTTGTATTGTAGCTGCTGCTGGAATAGGCGACTATCCAAGATCTCCTCCACCTCATACTCCTTGTTGTTGTTGACCACCACTGGGGGTGGCAGGGGTGCCAGGCATTGCCCTGGAATAGGGTCCACTGGGGCTGGTGTTAGTTTGACCACATTGAATACTAGATGAAGCTGGCACATTCCAGTGGGGAGCCAGAGTTGATAAGCTAGGGGTTCCACCTGCCATTCTACTGTGAAGGGTCCCAGTAGTTAGTGCAAGAGCTTTTTTGATGGTCAGGTGGTCATGATATTGGAGACATCCAGGTAAACTCAATCTCTGGGCTGGTATTTGGGTGCTGGGGTCCTTCTGCAGTCATAATGATGTGCCATATCATCCTTTGCCTTTGCCAGAGCTGCCCAGGCTTCCTCCTGTGCAATCTTCATCTGATCCACAAACTCATTCACAGATTCATTCTCTGAAGGTCAGGCCTGGGGTTTGAAGCCCATGCACAGATGACATTCAGTGTCCAGGAAGAAGGGTCAAACTTGAGTGGCCATGTGAATGTGGTTGTTGTACTGGAACTCAGTGTCAGGGAGGAGTTTGTCCCAGTCATCCTGGCACTCATTGCAGGTGAGGCAGAGATATTGCTTGAGTTCTTGGTTCTGTCAGGGGACTACCCTTTCCAAGCTCCACCCCTGTTCAACTCAGACCCTCTTTGTCAATTCTGCTCTCCCAAGGCTTGTTTAACATCTCCTGGGCATTCTACAGGTCCCCAGAGATCTCTGGAGACCCCCAGAACTTTCCATGATCTTTTGTCAAGCACTTTGGCTATCTCCAGTCACCTATGCAGTTGTTCCCATGCCTTCACCATCTGTTGATGCACCACACCAAGCAGAGGGGATCCTTAGACTTGTTCTCTTTAGATTCCCCTCTGCTAGGTGATTAGTTTACCATTTGTATTGTTGATTACAGTCTTAATATACTTTGGATTCCCCTCTGCTAGCTGTGTGATTTAGCTGTCACTCCTGGAGGTCACCCTTACAGCAAAACAAGTCTCCTATCCTGGTCTGGAAGCCTCTCATAGCCTGCACAGAATCTCTAAGCCTCTATCTGTCACTTCCCTACCAGGCTTAAGCACCTGTGGAATTCTATGTCTCAGCTGGCCAATTCAGATACTCCCTCAGAGGCCCTGGCCCCACAGGACAAGGCCTGGACTTGCCTGCTACACCTAGAGAACCAAGTGCAATTGACCCAATCTTCCCTCACACATTACACAACCAAACTCTCCATCCTCTGCCAAACCACCAAACTCATCTCCCAGTCCCTCCAGGCACTACTAGAGTGCCTGACCCCTACCTCTGCACCACCCCCAGCTGTGGAAACACCCCCAGTGGCTCCTGCAGCCTTCCTGACAGCTCCAGTAGCCCCCCAAGCACATATTCCCCACCTGCACTCCCAGATGCATACAATGGCAATTGCTCTGGCAGGGAACATTTCCTCCAGTCCTGTCTTACATACATTCATCTCAGTAGGGATGCTTTCAATTCTAATGCACTAAAAATAGCTTGGGCTTTGTCATACATGAAGATGAGACATGCCTCCACCTATGTGCTATGGGTGTTTTGATGCCCCAGATGTGATGGGAGTTTTGCGGACTGGGCAGCCTTTGAAAAGGACTTCCAGGCAGAGTTCTTTCTGATCAACCCTGCCAAAATTGCAGCCTTAGTGCTATGCAACCAGGAACAGTACAGGCAAGGGAAATGGATGCTGGATAAGTATATTGACTCCTTCTAGGCACTACTTGAGCAAGCAGCCTACTCCAACAGCCTCCAACTGTGCCTCACATTCTAGGAAGGCTTGCACCCCATGCTGCTGGAAAGCATTGACAACCTTGCTGAGGGCTGTCTGAACAATGAGCAGATTGCCTCCTGGTATAAGGTGACCCAGGATCAATGGCAGTTCATGGAAATTCATCAGGAGCTATGCTGCACACACCTAACTCACTGCCCTGCCCCCATCTCCACTCTCCAGTACCCCACCTCTGCTCCAGCCACCTCTGCTCCACAACCCTTGCTGTCAGGGTTACCCACACTGCAATCCTTACTGCTGGGCATCCCCATGGATGTTGATGCCACCTGACAGCACCACTCCACACTGCTACTGTGCTGGAGATGCCAGAAATCTGGGCACTTTGCATGGGACTGTCCATTGGGTTTCAAGGTGTGTTACCTCTCTACAGCAGAGCAGGAGGAGCTCCTCTTGCAGCTGTTGGCCACAAAGGATGCTGCTGGAGACCCCTCACTAAACAAGCTGGCATCAGAGTTGGCCCCAGAGGAGAGTGATACTTGCACCCCCCTCCGGGAGTCTGGAGGAGGATTTTTAGTCAAGCAGCAGATGAGATGTATGCCTCCATCACCAAGTACTAACTGGTTTGCTTGTCTGTCAATAGAGAATGAAATTGCTTCCCTTGATATTGATGACCCTAAGACAAAAGAACTCCAGTATTCTCCTCCAGACATACAAATATCAACTCCAGACTCCAAGCCAAGCTCCCTGACACCCATCAGGGCCCATCCATGCTGCCCTGCCTGGGAATGCTGACTGCCCTGGCAGTACATAGTAGCTGCAAACCACTCAGCAAACTCCTTGCACCTTGACATAGAGATTGAGACCACAGACACCCAGCATGGAGTTACCACCCTCCTGAATAGTGGTGTCATGGGGTTGTTTTTGGACTTGGAGTTCATCTGGTTCTACCACCTGACCATGCAGCTGCTGTCCCAGCCTATTCTGGTGTTCAATATTGATGGAATGCCCAATGAGGCTGGGGCCATCAACTCTGTGGTCAATCTTATCCTCTGCTACTGGAACCATGCCAAGTGGGCCATCTTTGCCATCACCAGCTTAGGTAAGCAGGACATGATCCTCAGATTCACCTGGCTTCAGGAGCACAACTCTGAAGTAGACTGGGCTCAGGGCAAGGTGACCATGAGCTGATGTCCCCAGAGGTGTGCCACCTGTGCCACCAAGGTCAAGAAACAGTGCTAGGCTGAGGCTCAGGAGTGTGTAGCCATTTGGGCTTGTCATGCAGACCATCTCCCCTTTGCAGATCTGGATCTTCTGGACCCCCTGCCCTTGGCATTTCCTTGTAGAGAGGCCCTCTACAAGGATGACTGGAGTGGTGGTGGGGCCCTGGAGGAGGATCTGTTAGGGGAGTTTTGTGGCTTGCATGACCCAGAGTTCCCAGACAAAGCAGTGGAGACTGGAGATCAAATATATGCCACCACCCTATTATCATGGAGATCCAGGCCAGCCAGACCACCTCTCAGTGGCTGGCCCAAGCCTTCACAGCCAACTCCATGCCCTGGGAGCTCTGAGACATTGTACCTCCATATCTCCATGTGTTCAAGGATGTGTTCTCTAAGGCCTCATTTGACTCACTTCCAGAGTGCAAATAGTGAGACTATGCCATCAAATTAATACTGGACTCCAAGCCCACTAGCTGTAAGGTCCACCCACTGGTGCCAAAGGAGCAGAATGAACTTGATGCCTTCCTACAGAAGAACTTAGCCTCTGGTTACATCTGCCCCTCCAAATCCCCAATGGCCTCTCTAGTCTTCTTCATCAAGAAGAAGGACAGCTCCCTCCAACTGGTCCAAGACTACTGGTTGCTTAATGCCATGATGGTGAAGAACTGCTACCCCCTCCCCCTCATTTCTGAGCTCATCAACAATCTCTGGGGTGCACAGTACTTCACCAAATTGGATGTCTGGTGGGGCTACAACAATGTATGGATCCAGGAGGGAGACAAGTGGAAGGCTGCCTTCCAGACCAACTGGGGATTGTTCAAACCTCTTGTCATGTTCTTTGAACTCACCAACAGCCTTGCCACCTTCCAAACAATGATGAATGACATCTTCTGGGACCTGATAGCAGACAGCATAGTGTGTGTATACCTCAATGACATCCTCATTTACACTAAAATGCTAGAGGAGCACTGCTGGGTCATGCACATCATCTTAGAATGCCTCTGCCTTCACCAACTCTACCTCAAACCAGAGAAGTGTGAGTTTGAGCAAACCTAGATCAAGTATCTTGGGTTGATCATCTTGCATGGAGCCATGGAGATGGATCTGGTGAAAGTGGCAGGCATGGCAGAGTGGCCAGAGCCCAAGAACAAGAAGGAAGTGCAGGCCTTCTGAGGGTCCACTAACTTCTACTGGAGGTTCATCCAGGATTTCTCCCATCATGCCCAACCATTGTTTGACCTCACTGCTAAGGATGCCACCTGGAGATGGCAGTCTCCAGAGCAGATGGCTTTTGACAATCTCAAGTCCACTGTCACCTCTGGACCTGTCCTCCTTTTTCTAGACAATGACTCCCCCTTCCAGGTGGAAGCTGACAGCTCCAACTTTGCCACTGGATCTGTTCTATTGCAACAATTCCAGGAGGATAGAAAGTGGCATCCAGTGGCCTTCTACTCCAAGAGTCTGAACATGGTTGAATGCAACTATGAAATCCATGACAAGGAGATGCTGGCCATCATCTGGTCCTTTGAGGAATGGCAGCATTTCTTGGAGGGCACACAGCATAAGTTTGAAGTCTGGACAGATCACAAAAACCTCCAGTATTTCTGGACAGCCAAGAGGCTTAATTGCCAACAGGCCTGGTGGTCCCTCTGTTTAGCCAACTTTGACTTCTCACTACACCACAAGCCAGGCTGGAGCATGGGGAAGCCAGATGCCCTGTCCCAGAGAGCAGACCATGGCACCAGAGGAGATGACAACAGTAACATCATGCTCCTCCAGCCCAAGTTGTTTGCAATCTGAGCCATGGAAGGCCTAGCTGTCAAGGGGGCAGAGGTGGAGATCTTCCAGGATATCTGGCAGGGCAATTGGGACAGTTTGCAGGAGGAACTTGTTGCTCAGGCAGCCTGGGTGCTCAAGTCTAAATGCACCACCAGTGTGCAGACAAATGGGCCCTCCATGATGGAATCCTGACCTTCCAGGATTGTATTTACATGCCCAACAACCTGGAGCTCCACCAGAGGATTGTAGAGCAACACCACAACTCCCAGATTGCAGAACACCCTGGCTGGTGGAAAATGCTAGAGCTGGTGTCCCAGAACTACTGGCAGCCCCAGATGTCCTAGTATATTGGATCCTACACTAGTACATGCAATCTCTGTCTCTGGACCAAGCCCCAATGCTGCCTTCCCTCTGGCCAGCTGCACCCCCTGCCCATCTCCATGGAGCAATGAAGTGTCACCTTGGTAGACTTCATTGTAGAACTCCCCAATGCCCATGGCTATGATGCCATCATGGTAGTAGTGGACCTCTATGGCAAGTGAGCACATTTCATCTCCACCCACACCACTTGCTCTGCCATGGGTGCCACTAACCTGTATCAGAGGAATGTCTGGAAGCTGCATGGTCTTTCTGATGCCTATGTATCTAACCGGGGCCCACAATTTGTGGCAGACTTTATGTGAGAGCTCTACCAACTGCTCAACATGAAGCTTCACACCTCCACTACCTACTACTTGCAGTCCAATGGCCAGACTGAGCATGTGAACCAGGAGCTTGAACAATACCTCTGCCTCTTCTGCAATGAGTGCCAGGATGACTAGGACAAACTCCTCCCTAATGCTGAGTTCCAGTACAACAACCACATTCATGCAGCCACCCAGTTTTCACCCTTCTTCCTGGACACTGGATGTCACCCACACATGGGCTTCAAAGCCCAGGCCTGACCTTTGGAAAATGAGGTGCTGAACAAGTTTGTGAACCAGATGAAGATTGCACAGGAGGAAGCCTGAGCAGTGCTGGCAAAGGCAAAGGACAACATGGCATGGTACTACAACTGCAAAAGGACCCCAGCACCCCAGTACAAGCCCTGAGATTGAGTCTACCTGGACACCTCCAATATTATGACCACCTGGCTGTCAAAGAAGCTCTCACACCAACAATTAGGACCCTTCATAGTAGAATGGCAGGTAGGGCCCCTAGCTTATTGACTCCAGCTCTCCACAGGAATGTGCCAGCTCCATCCAGTCTTCAATGTGGTCAAACTGACTCCAGCCCCAGCAGACCCTATCCCAGGATGACACCCAACACCTCTGCCTCTTCTGGTGGTGGTCAACAACAGTGAGGAGTATGTGGAAGAGATCCTGGACAGCCATCTCTTTCAGCAGGGACTACAGTACAAGGTGAAGTGGAAAGGCTACAGAATTGAGGACATCTCCTGGGAACCCTGGGAGAACATGCACATGCCTGGACTGGTCAGAGATCTCCACTGATAACATCCATATGCACTGCAAGCCATCAGAGGAATATATCCCCTCCCCCCAGTGGACCAGGCAATCTGGAACTTTTTCTACCCCATGCATCAAGATGCTGCATGCTAGAGGGGGGGGTGATGTCAGGAGACTACCCTTTCTGACCTCTGCCTCTGTCCAACACTGACTCTCCTCACCCATTTCTGCTTCCCTGAGGCTTGTTCAATGGCTCCAGGATGCTCTACAGATCCCCAGAGATCTCTGGAGACCCCTGGAACTCTCCATGATCCATCATTGCACACTTCAGCTAACTCCAGTCACCTACACAGTTGTTCCCATGCCTCCACTGCCCCCAATGCACTGCATTGAGCAGAGGAGATCCTTAGACTTGTTCTCTTTGGATTCCCCTCTGCTAGGTGATTAGTCTACTATTTGTATTATCTATTACATATCTAATATACTTTGGATTCCCCTCTGCTAGCTGCATAATTTAGCTGTTACTCCCAGAGGTCACCCTTACAAGGACCCAAGTGCCCAAGTACAAGCCCAGAGATTGAGTCTACCTGGACACCTCTGATATTACAACCACCTGGCTGTCAAAGAAGCTCTCACAATGACAACTAGGACCCTTCACAGTAGAACAGCAGGTAGGGCCCCTAGCTTATTGACTCTGGCTTCCTGTGGGAATGCACCAGCTCCATCCAGTCTTCAACATGGTCAAACTGACTCCAGCCCCAGCAAACCCTATCCCAGGACAATGCCCAGCACCCCTGCCTCCTCTGGTGGTGGTCAACAACAGCAAGGAGTATGAGGTGGAGGAGATCCTGGACAGCTAGTTATTCCAGCAGGGACTACAGTACAAGGTGAAGTGGAAAGGCTATGGGATTGAGGACATCTCCTTGGAACCCTGGGAGAACATGCATGTGCCTGGACTGATCAAGGAGTTCCACTGATGACACCCAGACATGCCCTGGGCCATCCAAGGAATCTATCCCCTCTGACCTGTGGACCAGGCAATCTGAAACTTCTTCTACCCTGCATGCCAAGATGCTGCACACTAGAGGGGGGGTGATGTTAGGGGACTACCCCCTTCCAAGCTCTGCTCCTGTCCAACTCTGACCCCCTTTGCCTGATTCTGCTCCCCTAAGGCTTGTTTGATGGCTCCCAGACATCCTACAGGTCCCCAGAGATCTCCAGAGACCCCCAAAATTCTCCATGATCTCTCATCGAGCACTTTGGCTATCTCTGGTCACCTACACAGTCATTCCCATGCCTCCACTGCCCATTGATGTGCTGCACCAAGCAGAGGGGATCCTTAGACTTATTCTCTTTGGATTCCCCTCTGCTAGGTGATCAGTTTACCATCTGTATTGTTGATTACAGTCCTAATACACTTCAGATTCCCCTCTGCTAGCTGCATGATTTAGCCATTGCTCCTGGAGGTCACCCTTACACAAACATGGTGTTGCTGGTGATTTTGCCCAGTTGCATCCTGTGGCTGGATGTGAGTACCCTGCACTGTACAGTCATAGCATTGGATTGCACATAGTTGAACCTAAAGATCAAGAAGCAGCTTTGAGAAAGGCTCTGTAGCATCAGTTCACAACTGTGACTATACATGCCAAATAGGGCCAATTGTAGAAGACACTACTCTGAGAACTGCTCTAATCAATATGCAGAATAGAGCCTGCAGTCTATATGACTTGCAATTCTTGAACAGTAGAACTGCAAGCTCAATAATGGTAGTCCCTTACATGCTAGTCACCATTTTTGTAATGTATCAATTATCACATTGCATGACAATGATAGAGATGCAATAAACATTATTGGTAGCAGAAGGTTTGTGGAGGAAAGTGGTGCCCTCCAAAATAACAGACGAGATAGTGCAAGGAGCTATAAAGCAGCTTCATCACCAGCTGTATAAATTTTAGTTGGCGGATTGGTGTGATCCGGCAATATCAAGCCTCGCTGCCGAGATACTTCCGATAAACTGGCACAGCCTTGCTACAGGACGGAAAATTTTCATTGTACATAGAACAGTATAAATACGATACAAAACGTGCCAATCTCCTTGTGAAATTGCCACCCAGTGCTTTAACAACCCGTGTGCAGTCTAACTTTCCACCGTGTTTTCGACTATTTTTACCAATTATTGAGCACTCCAAAGATTCACTTTGCGGACATCGTCCACACGGCATAAACGACAATTATGCCAAGAATTTTCACTCGGCTAGAATTTGATGGAAATGTCAAACAGCGAAAAAGCAATTTCTCTCTAATATCAGAGCATATGTGAGGAAAGGTCTAATTCGCAAAGTCACAATACACGAGCACCAGCACAAAGAAGGACAGTATATTAAAATATGAAGTAGAGTAGAAGACGTACCCTACCCCCGCCTCTTAGCCCTGCATAGGGGCTTGTCGGCGGTATAAACAGAGATCATCATCATCATCATCATCATCATCATCATCATCATCATCATCATCATCATCATCATCATCATCATCATCATCTGATATCAGAGCTAGGTACTATTAGCAACCATGCACATCAACCTCCCCTCCCTTAGCCTACTGACCTCGTTGCCGTGGATACTTCTTGGTCTGTTATGTACATATTTCCGATGAAATGTCCTATAAAAGGTTTATCGATATCGTGAGTCTCAACCCATTGCTAACTCTGAACGCTGGGCGTCAGATTCGCACTATCCACTGCATCCCACTCCCTTCAATTTGTCTTCTTCTTTATCGACGAGCTGCCCTCGTGATTCCATTCAAGGTTCCGCCGCCATATACCTTCACTTCAAACCATGAACATTATTCAACCTCGCATATTGTTACTTGGGCTCTTGGCAATCTGTCATCTTTTTGTCCATGCTGCACCAATAGAACTACGCAATCATCACCATCTAGGTTCGGCCCGATTGCTCGTTTTCCGTCGCTTTGCGCTGAAATAGCATAGATATAGCCGTTCAACATAAGTCATCTACCAACACTCTCGAGAGCAGAGGTAGTAGGTTCTTCCTTTAACGTTAGTCGGATAACCTGACCACTCCTGATAGCTGGAAAATTTAAGGTTAAACTCCAGGTCCTTCGCTTTAAACACAAGACAAACCCGGAAGAGGAGCATTGGGCTCTCCTCTTAGACCCTGCGCACGATAATTATAAAGCCAAATACGTTGATGGCATATCGACTAATCCCGCAGCCGAGCTCACGACTCCGCTTGCAGGACATGTGGCAGTTTGGCGCGAAATACCGGGTCAGGATGTAGATCGAACGGACATCGGCTATGCGGAGTTGAGCGCGGCAAAGGAATACGAACCAATTATAGAAGAACTGAAGCGTACACGCCTACAGAAGCAGCCGAAAGATAAAGGTGGCAATTGCATCGATTTCATCGAAAGCATGATTGGGAAATTGAAAAAGGATGGCAAGGTATCCGACGAGGTGATGAAGAAGTTCACGGCCTTGAAGAAAAAGGAATATGACACAGTCTACAACAACGTATGGGCCAGGAAGGTTGAGGCTGCGCAGCAGAAGACCTCTCACGGCGGATAGCTGGGTGTTACCAGGAGTCTCTTAGGCAGCTGCATTATGTAGGATTACATGTAATCGCCGGTTCGATCATTAACATGGATATCTTGCCCGGCCACTAAGACGTAGCGTTGTTTTTAAGACAATTTGACTAACAAGATTTATGCAATTAGGAATATGAAGTGCGTTCAGGTGTAGGAATGTAATGATACAGTAGATAGATGTACAGTAATGAATAACGAAACACGAGATCAGGGTATGCAAGAGGTAGAAGGCCGGAGTTGGGGTGAACGCGGAGGAGAGAAAGAATCTGATTGAGAAAAGTATGTTGTCGTAGACGGAGAAGACAATGAACCCGGGAGGTAGAGCGGTATAGTGGGTATTAGCTCAAAGACATGCTGTATAACAGGTCGTATTGGTCGACCCGGAGGTTGGGGTGTATGTTCAGGAAGATTCAGGACCGCATGAACATGAGCCTCCTGAACCATCTCGTCCTCCGACAAAGTTCCTGACATGGGAGTTGTATTTGAACTATGCCCGCGCCCATCCCAAACACACCGGACGTCCTGACCCATTACAATTTGTGATAATCGGCCTGTCTCGACATGTCTAATCTCGATGAAGCGAGGGTCGAAAAGTAACACGTATGGCGCGTGAAAGGCGACCGACTCTGCAGTCCCTTCCCATTCAACAATACACGCACTCCGACTGGGGATACCCTTTTTGTTGACATAAACACCAAATTCTGCTGGAGACATCAGTCACTAGAAAGGGAAAAGGTTACATCAGCCCACCAGAATAGCAAAGAAGAAATCCATCGTCGTGAGTGCGAAAGATCCCAATCGGTCGACATGTCTCATGACGCTGTAATAATGGTGTCAACCGATTATCTTTCAGAGGTATCACGGTGCTCGATGAACTGAAGACGCCATGAGCAAAAAAATTATATGTAAATGCAGTGTGCGTAGGACATACCCTTTCAGATCCATAATTTCAAAGCCATTTCTACTCAGGATAGCTATCGATGACGTCATGAAGATCAAGTCATACGTGTCACAGGATAGGAAGAATTCTTTATGATGCTTGAACCACTCTTGTTTTGGCGGCCTAGGGAAGAATCTACTTGTCGCTCTGGAACCTCCATGAATTCTGTCAAGGACAGGTTCCAAAACATGAAAATAACTATCAGACTGCAGAGCTTCGATGTCAGGAGACAGAAGTTCGAGTATGGTAATGAGAAACCTACTCCTCTCTTTCTCATGTAAATGACGACTGTGCGCTCAGACGATTTCCCTACGCTAAAGAACTGGACTTCTTTGTTTCCGCTGAGCTTTTGGGGTGCTTGAGGAGCACTTGAGCTAGGATTAGATTGTGGAGTAGGCACGAGAGCTTCGATATGATAAGCAAATAATTGCTGGATGATCGGAGTCTCAAGACACTGGAGCAGGTCGGGGAGTGGTCAGCGCACCTTGTCTGCTAATACAAGGAAGAGACCGAAGTCATCGAGCATTGTACATTGCGTTACGAGCTTGAGATGAAGAACACGACGCATGGCTTCAAGAAGGCATTAACAACGCGATTGTCTGAATCAGCCTTTTCCCATGCTTACAACTTGAGTCTCGACGGAAGCCGATCCAGATTCCTTCCGCACATCCAACAGCCACCAGACGTCGTCCATCCGGAGTATCTAGAGCGAACGATCAGTTCATTTAGTATATATCTGGCGGCACATACTGAAAGGTATAGAGCAAGTGACTCTACCGGTAATCGGATTCTCATTCCACGTCGATGGACTTAGCGGATGAGTAACTGGCGAGACAGTGAAGGTGTGTGTGCTCAAAGTCTCAATCTCAAAAACTTTGTTAGCATCTTGCACCACTTTGCGTAGCCCAATTGCTTCGTCAAGCTTTTGTCTCCACTCAGCACGGTGAGCAGCGGAAGCGGTGTAGAACGTCAGTGGTCCTCCATGCCGTCCGTTGTGGTGAATAGTCAGGGGATATATGACTTGAGGGTCCCCGTTCTCTGATTGTCCACCGGAGTTACTCGATGCCGAAGCTGTCGAAGGCGCGCTTCGATGAGTTCGAGAGCTAGATCCACGATGAGTCGGATGATCATTGAATTTAAGAAGAGATAATAGATCCAGAGGTATCGGCTTGAAGTAGATGCGGTGTTAAATTTTCGGACACGAGGTAAAGGCACATACACATACTCTTCTAGCAATATGATATTTGGAGACACCATCTTTCTCTCGGCGTTTTGTTATTACGACTGGAAGCTGCTTAATCCAAACGAACATCTGAAGATCATATCACTCACGATAATTGTCAAAGAGTAAACAGAATAGTTCATTTAATCCACTCGCTTCAGAACTACTGTCTGGTTGACGATATAGCTTCCCTGTATAAATCAGAGCGCGACTCTCATCCAGTAAATCCAGATCCTGATCAGAAGACTTGTCAAAGAATTACATTACAAGAGGCGTCAGAACAAACCATGCTCTCTCCCGGCTGAAAGATGATATTGGCATTGTACGTCCAAAGCTGCACCTTTTGTTTCGACGATGCCACGCCAGGCTCCGTTTCTCGGGCAAGACCCTCGATCATATCGATTAAATCTGGTATTGACTGTATATCTTCATGTCCACGCGGTGTGAGTTCGAGAATTGGCCTCAGCATCTCCACATATTGAAGCAGGCGTGCAAGAGGACGATTCAAAAGGTCTTTCATAGAGGTCCGGTGGGCATCTGGGTGCCTCGTACAGCTCTAATGCTGGTTAGTGAATATCAATCATCAAAAGTGCAAACCCATACCTCGATAAAATTTTTGAACTTGGGATTGCGCTCCGCCTCTTCTGCAATGCGATATGCTGCAATCGGATAATTGGGAATATAATCAAGGTAGGCTTCCCGGAAGTCCAAAAGAGCGCCAAGGACCGGGGCAGTGATGCTTTTGATTTGGGGATGCTCCTCGCGTTGCATCTGGTGAAGGGTATTGACGAGCCGCCGATGATATGTACGCAGCTCCACGAAATTATGAAAAACGTCCTTCATGAATCGATCAAGCCTTTCTTCGGGGATGATGGGTGGGTTGATAGTTCTCAGAGGACGAACATACATCTAAGCAGAACCGACGACCCAATGGCGCATCAGGCACAATAAACTTGTTGAAGAGAACGACCCACAGTTATGACGTTCTCGAGATCCTTGACATATAACATCTCCCCCTTAACAAATTCGAAAAAGATTCTTTACGACAACAATTGGCCAGATGTCAGCAAAAAGCATCCGATTAGCTCTAGCTACGTACGATTGACGCTTAATCTCGTCTGGGGAAAATCGAGGTCTGACATCAGGTGCAACAAGATCATGCCAACCCCACCTCCCTGTGACACCCCGGCCCATCGATGACTGGAAAGTCCAAAGTTGTGCGGCACTTTGCAAATTTTTGATGACTGCGATAGCTTCGAGTAGAAACTCCAGGTCCGGGTTGCTTCGCTCTGTCGTTTTGCAGATGGCCTGCAATAGCACTGGGTACTTTTGTAGATGCTCCGCTGGTCGATTAAGGAAATGTCGGAGATCAAGGCGCATATTTCCAGATGCGCCTGGGCGTGTGGCTTGCTGACGAGAGCATCGCTTAAAAAGAAACTGATGAGGGCGATTGAAGCATAGATGATACGACACACCAACCTCGATGAATGGACGAAAGTTTGAGTTGTTGTCCAACTCTTCCTTCATCCTTCTTTCCGCCAAAGGATGATTGCCAATGTATGCTGGATATGGATTTCGAAAATCTGCGGCAATACCCAGAATAATATCACCGATCCGTTTGATGACTGGTGCCTCTTCCCGCTGGCGAACTGATAGAAATTCAAGGAATCGGAGGTTGCATTCCCGGACATCTAGGATGTTATGGAAGACGGCCTCAATAAATTCTTCGAGCCTATCAGAAGGGGTGATGACGGGGGGGTCGGCTCTACGGAGAGGTTGGATGAAAACAGAATCCACGAGTTCGAGATCCTTGACGTATTGTTCCTCTTTGCTGATGAGCTTGTGGATAATACTACGGTCAACTGTAAGCCAGACATACTCTTTTAAGATATAACACGCTGAAGACGAACATTTGACGATTGATTTCTCTTTCTGGCAGAGTTTGGAGCACTTCAGGGGGCACGGTCTTTGGCCATGATTCCCTGATGGCGACACCGGGAGTCTCCATGTTACTAGGAAGCATCTTCCTGAGAGAATCTCCCTGCAAAAAATGTCTACAAATTTCGAGGAATTCTAGTAGGGGTTCTTACTTTTCGTGGACACCCATATGCGTAGCATTCAGGACCCTCGCCACAACTTGGAGAATAGCATCTCGCCAGTATAGTCACCACACTCGTCGGCAACGCCTCTCTCGCACCATATTCTTCTTCGTCCAAGAATTGGTAAACATCCTCTACGCCATCTTGTAATATGCGGCCGCCCCACTCCACCTCGACAAACATAAGCTGGCTCTGAAGGCTGCGAGCAATCTGCAGAGCAGCCCTACGGTCATTCGGAGCACCGCCATGATTCTCGACCAGCTCCCTTGATATTTGAGTATGTAAGCTTGACTGTTCGTGCGTCAAATCCAGGTAGGATTGGGTTGACCAATATACGCACCACAATGTCCTTCCCGGTAAATGCTCGCGGGTATGGGACGTTACCTTTCACATGTTCCCCGCGCGGTACCTTATCCCGTAGCTGGACGGCTAGATGTGACAACAGAGAAAAGTTGACGAAACGATCTGGTTCCTCGTCCTCATCGTCCCAGTATCCATCCTCCTCGTGCAGTTCTAAGGTGCTACGTCGCTGGCTGCCGTACATGATCTCATGCAAGAGTTCAGTTGGCCTGCGTGTAATGTTGCTTGGCCCAGGGGTGTTGGGATATTGATCGGAACTCGACGGGATATACTGACTATCATCGATATCAACAAGAGAAGAAATGGGATAGTTCGAATATGGAGAATCCGGAATATGACTGATGATTTGTTGAGCCTCAGGTTCCTCACATTGCTGTAGGCTCTCCACGTATGAGAGGTCGGAAGTGGATTGATGCGAGGCCCCATTATCTAGTATAAAAAGTTCAGTACTTCGTTCAAATGTTAGAATTAACAGCGTACAGGGTGTTTCATGACCGCCGTGATGCGGGGGAGGAGTATCTGAGGCCAGGGAATGGTTCTCTCCAGAAACAAAACTTGGATGGGGTCCGAGTCCAGAAATTGAAGAAGGACCAGGTTCTCCGTTTATAGGTGGAAGACAATGGCCAGGATCTTCGTAGTAGTTTGGAGGAGAAAGATCAGAGGATTCATACACGGGCAGGTAAGGCGTATTATCGCCAGGGTATAGTGAAGATAAGTCGTCCAAATCAAAATCACGCGGGGCTGGCTGTTGCGACTCAGCAAGATGTGGGAGCCAAGGAAAGATGGTCGGATTAGGTCGTGTTGGAGTTGGGACAGGTTCTGCTACTGGAATATGTGAAGTTTCAGCTGTTGATACTGGCCGTGATCCAGGTACTAATGGCAGACGTCGGTCTACACCTCTGTAAATTCCTCCGATCAAGAAACTTGAAGACAAGAAAAGCGAGGTCATCACGCACAGGGTTAGGCTCGGTGGTCTCAAGGGATCGCTGGGCGTCGGCGGTAATGGTCGCCGGACGCGTGAACTGTTCGAATTCATTGCTGCAGATGATGGTCTCTGTATCCTTGGAACTGCGTCCCGGTCAATTATCAGACTGCAAGTCAGGAAATCCGGACACACTACGCGAGGGCTCAGGGGACACGTCACTGGACGTATATACCTCCCAAACTCTATCGAAGAGCTCATCGAAATCTTCAGGTGTATTGGGACGTTCGGGAGTGACTGCAGCCATGGGTAATCGCGTGGAGGAAGTGAAGGGTATCAGAGTGAAATGAAGAAAGTAGGGGTCGTTGAGGAATCAGAGCTGTGGGTATGGATATCTATGTTACTGGGTATCGTGCACTAATGGATTTGCACTGGAGCAGCCAAGTTGGCGATACCATCGAGTGTTGGCCCGCCCATCACTTTCCATTAACCATTGGTTACATAAACCCGATCGACAAGATATTGTTTTTATAAACCGATAAAATCTGCTGCTGCCATGTCTGTCTTGAAATCGACTTCGTCCGTCCACGACGTCGGTGCAGACAACCCACCATTTGGTTCTAGGTTAGTACCGATACAACATTATTTTTTTTCCTAGTCTGATATTTTCTTACTCAGGTTTCTTACTGACGAATCACAAGTCTGGACTCAGAACGCGTGGGACCACGTACCACCTCCAGATGATCAGGCAGAGATAATAAATGCTTCGCTGGCAAAGCAGCGTTTGGCTCCGGTTCCAGATGACGACAAACCAAAATACAACGAAAAGCCAGCGCGACATTGGTTCGCAGATTATAAACACTCATCCTAAATGAGGGCCTTATTTGTTACGTAGGGATAACTTTTACAAAATGAACGCGAGTAACTTCTTCCGGGATCGGAAATGGCGCGTTCGTCTTTATATACTTGTCATTCCTTGTCCTAATGGTTTCTTGCAGGCTTCACAATGAATTTCCAGAGCTGGTGGAAGCGACGCTGCCCGAGGTCCTTCGATAACCATTCTACGCGAGCACGGTTGCTAAGATCCCTTAGGCAGGGCCCATGACCATAGCTGAGCTCGGATGTGGTGGGTACACAACCAGTCTTATCAGTTGACAACTTGAGTTGCTGACGCTTCTCATCAGGCGCCGGAAACTCTGTGTTTCCACTCCTTGCTTCCAACAAGAATACCCATCTTCAGCTCAGGGCGTACGATTACTCAAATCATGCTGTGAAACTCGTACAAGTATGGCCGGGCATCCTTCAACGTCAAAATGACTCTGATTAGGTCATACATAATAGAATGACGAGCTCTACATTTCCCCTCCTGCCGGGAGCATTCATGCGGCGGTGTGGGATTTGACGTCCTCAGATGGACTGCCCGCCGGTCTGGAACCTGAAAGCGTCGACATTGTCATTCTCGTGTTCGTGTTTAGCGCCCTGCACCCCGATGAATGGGGACGTGCTATCACCAATATTCATCGTGTTTGTAGACAACTCAAATAAATGATCACCGTGCTTATCTAATGTTCCCCAGATGCTCAAACCGGGAGGATTAGTTGTTATGCGTGACTATGGAAGGCACGATCTTACTCAGCTCCGTTTCAAATCTGGACGGCTCCTCGACGAAAACTTCTATATCCGAGGCGATAAAACGCGTGTTTATTTTTTTGAACTGGGTAAACTTCATTGCTGTGACTTGAAATTTTCTGAGTTCTATTTCTTGCTACAGATGAACTTGCTCTGCTATTTACCGGCTCCAAGGCACTTACCTCTCAAATCACGGACCGTACCACCGAGGAAGTCGAAGATGACAATCAGCTGAGTCCGACGGCATCCTCCGAACTTCTTGTTTTGGAAGAAGCTTCCACACCGCAGGCACCATCGCGATCAAGTGACGTGGCCACCATAATTCCAGGTACCAGCGGAGACTTAGTCATCCATGCCAACCTTCGAAAGCCTCTTGCTAATTGTCCCCCGCATCCGCTGTTTACATCGGAGCAACTTGGCGTTGACCGGAGACTTCTGATCAATAGAAAACGCCAACTGAAGATGTATCGCGTGTGGATGCAGGGGAAATTTCGAAAGCTCGCAACTTGAAGTATCCACTGTTACGTAGCTGCAATCATTTGACGGCAACATAAAAAATTTTGATACATAGTCGGATCTGATTGCCCGATCTCAAAATAGTCGGCCTGAAGGAAGTTGCCTGATCTGCTGATCCAGCCCGATCCAGGAAAGCTCTCCAAATGGATGAACTACACCGAGTAGATGTTGGCGTATCTTAAAAATTGCAATCAGTTATGTTAGAGGTGAAGAATGAACACAAGATCATGTTCAAACCACATCCAAACCATCTGGTATAAAGGCGCAAAGATCACAACAAGGTGGATATACATGGACAGGGAAGTACACAATCAAAACATAATCCTTGCGATACGCTCCGCAATGTTCTTGGGTGGGCTTTCTGGGCTTTCTGTCTCCTCTAAAGTCGGTATGCCCTAAGTACTGATCGTTAGTGCTAAATCCACAAACTGGAATTGAACATACCGTGTCAAAGTCCATCTCTTCAGGCTTCCAGATACTGGTACGTTTATAGATTTTATAGCTGATATATAAGACAAGGAAGATCGGGATGTTGAGGTCTGCCAGGAAAGCGGTCATTGAGCCACATGACCCCTGCTGGATTGGAGTGGAAAAAAGACGAACAGCTAGTTAGGAAACCAGACGCTTTGAAGTCAAAAAAGACTGCAAAGCCATTGATAAGGATGAAAAAGAGGGTCCAGAAGACTCCCCAATACGCAACAAAGGGCTGGAGAGGATTATGGTAAACATTTGCCTTCAGGTCACGTCCTTGGGCTTTCATGCCACGGTCTAATGACCACTGTTCGTCAGTTCAAGGCCAACTTCGACCAATGACTCGAACATACGGAAGAAAATGTAGGTCAAGTTCATGGTGAACCAACTGGAAAACCCGGCGGTTGTAACCAAGTTCACAAACCAGCTACAAAACAACGAGGAATGTGGTAAGCACGATTATCAAGCACATGGATTCTCACTTGAATACTGTTGCAGAGCCACTAGAGACGTTCATGAAGGCAAGGAACGGGAAGCATGACTATACAAAAAGCATATAAGACATCCCACCCGACGCCAATTTGACATAACTTACTACGAAGAGAATAGCAGGGAGTGGCAAACCGTTTTTGGTACAGTACACGAGGAATCTCGGGGCTTGGCCTCGTAATGCAAGACCATAGAGAATGCGCGATGCGCAGAAGATGAAGCTGTTTCCGGCAGAGAATGCGCTCGTAAAGATGCAGGCGTTGATTATGTGCGGGAGAACTTCAAGGAAACGTAAACCAAGATACCACAGTACACACAACCGCAGTATGCCTACTTTTAACACCAGCCCTTTCAATTGCAATCACGAAAGGAGACTCAGCCGCAGTTCCGGTACCTTCCAAGAAGGAAAGAGTGAATTTCCGAACGTAACTGTATGAGAAGGATCGACTGACTAGCGAGCAATGCATCGTCATTATAAGCAACAAGCATCCCTATGATGAGGACTCCCAGAATCTGGGATCTCGTTAAGATAAGCTTCTTGCAGAAAATTGACTCACATAGAAGATGAAGATACGCCAGAAAACACGTCTTACGGCCTTCCTGATATTACGGCGAGGGTTCTCAGTTTCCGAGGCGGCACTTTGAAAAAGATGAGTCCATGTATCACTAACAATCGGAATGTGAGAATTACATGGCAACAAGTTCCATTCCCTGAAAAGAGAATGCTGCTTGAATTAGCACATTCAAGATGCCAAGGAAACGATCAGTGTTGATGTTTGACACTAGCCCTGCTCTCGCAAGTGCACCAGGATGCTTCCAAAACTGACAGATATACGCCTTTGTGAGTGATTTATGGACGGGAAAAATCAAAAGTATAAGTTACCCGAAACCCTATTCGTTCCTTGTTTGGACCACCACCAAGGTCAATAACAAGCCCCGCAAGGATCAAACCGAGAATCAGGCTGACTGTTTCGAGGGCTGGAAAACTCGAAAGCAAATTTGTTAAGATATGGCTTACTTTTGATTAACGAAAACACAAATTCGGCTAGGTCCATTCGTAACAGCAAGATGAAGTTGACGTCAAGGTACTCACCTTCTCCGAACCATCTAAAGAATTGTCAGACAACAAAAGCCAAAGATGGATTGGCCAAGTACCTTACACCAAAAATGTTGATAGAAATCATCAGTACTATGATGACCTAATCACTTTCCTTTCAGTGATGACAGGTTTGAAGCATCAAGAAACACATACAGCAGTGTAAGCTGCGACGTGATGTTGCTGCAACGGAGTATACATCAAACTCATGAATATGAACCAAACCATGATGACGAACATTGTCATCCCAGAAAGAAAGAAGAAGGACAGCAGCAGAAATCTCAGATGGCGTTGAGATCCTGGAAACGAAAAGTCGAACTGTGGCGTTTGATAGGTGTTGATTGGGGGAACTTACGCGTTTGAGTAGAAATAGTTCTAGGCTCTGTTAAGGGAGGCAAGACTTGATAGAATACAATACGTACCCACCCGACTGCAAAGCCGAGAGCAGGATCGACCCATCGAGCGGCTACGCATCCGTGGGCAACACTTCTCCTGTACATGTAGATTGGAAACCTACCAAAATGAGGGAAAGTGCCGGAAATAGGAGCATGCGTTGTTAGTTCAGCAATAGAACACAGGGACCTGATTATATATGATTCTGCTGTTAGTCTGCAAGCTTGTTATTCTGACTACCAATTGAACTGACGAGTAGGCAACCGTGCCAACTAAAATATACGCGATAAGCGCTCCTAGTGGGCCCGCGCCCTGTAAAGCATGTCCAGAGCCAAGAAATAATCCGGTCCCTATCGTCCCAGCAATCTGAAGACAGAGGTGAGCAATGAGATTAGGGAAAATTTCCCGCCCACAAACCGCAATCCTATAGGATTCATCCTGTTAGGACGGTCGCGCCTGGAACAAACCACGACTACTTACATCTGAACATGGCGCTGTTTCAGGCGCCGCTGTACACGGTCGAGGTCGTGAACGTCAAACTTGTAACTCAGTACAGCGTATGTATCAGTCTATCTCAGACAAAAAAAAAGGACGGCTGGCCCTTACCTGGGGTTAGAAGTAACGCCATCCTTGAAAGCACTCGGAGGTGTCAAGGATCGGATGTTTTCTTCTTCGTCAATGTCTTTTCTCTTCTCGAGTGACATAACAGAAGGATGTGGAAACAACGTGAGTATCTCACCAGCCGGACCTTTACTTATGGGTTATCATGTGCCCACTTTTATTATGATGAATGGTGCCACGGTCAACGCCTGAGAAGCTTACCCAAATTGGCCCATTCAGAAGTTAGCTTTTTTTTGGTCAGGGGTGCGAGATAAGAACCATGTACTCATTAAACCGGACGAGCAACGGTTTCAACATTACCGCTAATCAATGATCCCATACCCAATGGTCTAAGATTCCTCCACCCTGCGCAAGCAAGCAACCCCTTTTCTCCGCCGATTCGCCATATGCCGACTCTTGAAGTGATATTGTCAACAAATTGGAACGTCGACCGGTGGCGATTAGGACAGGTGACTGATTAAGTATAATTTGAGTTCCTCACCCTGGACCCGGAGCGGACTGTACCAGAGGGCTCGATGCTGAATGTAAACACGTGGAGATGATATGGGACGATGCATGACGTTCTGCTAACAAGTTTCCCGTACACATCATAAAGATTTTCTGATTATACGGTGTAACTCGAGCTGGGGAACAAACAAAGAGAGCAACATATGTTTCGCTCAAGCCACAGAATCAATAGGTTCAATGGGGTATGCAGTGTTGACCGTGGTTATCGCGTTGCGGCCATACATGCGGCATGATCTAATAGACGCCTAGGAGACCGCATCTGTTTTCCGACGACTCGGCCTTGTCGCGGGAATTTCGCCCAGGTTTCTCAGGACTTCGATGACGTTAAAGGATGGCTGACAAACACTTTGTAGTGGTGTGAGTCTACCTCCTACGATTACTTAGTGCATTTTTATACTATAATCATGTGACTCACACTCATAAAGATACCCAAGACCCAGTTTGACAGAAGTATTGTAGATCACTTTAGATTTTTTACCTTGCAGTGTATAAAGTCTTCTAATTTACATGAAAAGGTATGGGCCATTGTGAGCATGGCATGTCCAAGATCTAGATCACAATGTAGATGATGCATGTACACATAAGAACATTCTGGATAAGTGAAGGGGAACATTCATGAATATTGAGAATCAAGTTGACAAATGTACAGTGGCTCAAAAAACTGTCCCAATGTTTTATACTTTTTGAAAGATGACATTGGCATGAAGAATTGGAAGTACCTAAAATTCTGGTTGAATCATGTAAGATACTATGGCATCATAGCTACAAATTGCATAGCTTCTGCATAAAAACACTGCATGACCTACTTAGTCCTATGATATGATGTGTTAACAGTAAGATGGAGAAATTCTTCAATTCACATACTCAATCCCTGGTATAGATAACAATTGATGGAGGATTGCCCTGACACATAGACAGGTCAGTTGCACTGACAGAAGATAGTTTGCATACTGCTGACTGACTCATAGTTATGCCATCATAGAACCAAACACAATCATCTTTTTTGTCCATTATACACAATTTCAAATGATGAGCACTATGATATATTACACCACATACATGATAATTGTCTTTTGTACTATTCTTGATAGTAATAGTTTATCCAGGACAAATATGGTCTTGACAGAAGAGATGTCAAAAACAAATCACAACTTGTCCCAACTTACAAAACTCTGCACCCCTCCATTCCTTCAGAAAACTTGCAGTGCATATGTTGAAGCACAACCTACCTTCATATAAGAAAGGATGCATCCAATTTTTAAAGCATCAGAAGTTAACACTTTGCTGCTCAGCTGGATGTAAGAGATACAGGATTGAAGAAACTGCTCTCCAGTCTTGCAATCTCCATTGTAAATGTCTGGGAGAGCAGGGCAGGCTATTTTGGAGTGTGCCATTGTCATAGCATTAAAGCAAACTGGTGGCAATGTGGCAGGGGGTGTAGGGACTGCCTGAGACATTTGAGAAGGGAGGGGGAGACATTCAAGAAGGGTTTGAAGAAAATGGACAATACATAGTCTTTGTAAAATGGTGTAAAAAAAACCAGCAAGTTTGTTGGTGTGAAGGGTGAAAGAAGCTTGAGTAGACTGCACCTGAGTCTCCAAAGCTAACAAAGAGTGCCAGGCATTGTCCTGAGGGCTGGAAGCATCCAGGAGGTTCACTGGCAGTGTTAGAGTAGTCATAGAGGCCAGTTGGGCTAGGGTTGGGGACATAATAGTGGGGAAGAGACTTATAGGAGCAAGAGCCAACTCTAGCAGCTAAAAGGGAGCTTCCAGACCTAAATGAGAGACTTGTTCTGCTGTAAAGGCAACCTCTGGAGGCTGTGGCTCAGTCACACAACTGCCAGAGGGAGATTCAAAGTATGTTCAATGTCTATAAGAAGTCCTAGAAGTCTAACTACTCATCTGGCAGAGGGGGATCCAAAGAGAACAAGTCTGAGGATTCCCAATGCCAGTGTTCAGAAAAATGACTCTAGAGCTTCTAATAAAAAGACTACTTAAAATTAAGTCTGGAATCCAATTCCAAAAGTGGAAGTTCATCTTTAATTGGCCTTGATTTCCAGTCTCCTGAGGAGTAGCCACTCCAAAGTAGCATTGTTGGATAGGCCTGTTTTCAAAGTACTTGTCACCAAAAGATAAAAGGGTGTGGATATGAGGATGGCTCAGCACAAGGGAAACAAGAATGGGGTCTGACTTGGACAGGTCTCCTGACAACTGCTATCTCTTGTCATCTTTCCTTTTTCACTCCTCCTCAGGCCATGGACATCTTACTCTGCTGTATGACTGTTAAGTGTCCTCACTACACACTTTTTAAGTTTTTTGAAAGGTGAGCTTTCTTCTGCAGATACAGTCTTCAATATCTGCTTACAGTTTTCAGCAGTATGAGTATATTAGGGATTTTAACTTTAGTCTGCCTCATTTTGAGGCCTACATATCACCTCTCTCCCACTGTGTAATGATTTCCCCTAATCATCATTACCTGCCTGGTGTGCCACATGCCCTTCCAATCCTTAAGCAATTTTTTTTTCTATAGCATTGCAGTCAGAAATTTTTCACTTCCCTTCAGCATTGCTTGGCCTCTCCCAGATGCACTTCATAGGATGCTGCATTTCTTGCCTTCTAACCAACTCATGGCTCCATCTCCCCCTGCTGAAAAAATGGCCAATGCTAAGTTCTGCCCTCAAGTCCTTATTACAACTTTGCCACCAAAGTTGGCCATCTCCCCTCCTCCAGTCTTCCTAGCCCCACTCAACTTCTATACTATGTTCCAGCATGCCATCAAACAGGATGACAATCAGGTTTTTCTTGCAGTTCTGAAATTTTCCTTGTTTGCAAAAGCTGCCATCAGTATATGTATGATTGCAAAATCCTTTCTTGGAATGCCTGCCCACTAGGCTTGCTACCTTGGCAGCATTGGCTAGGTATGTCTCTGCATTCCTTTTCCTATTGTCCATGCCAAATTCTTTTGTAACAGCACTCCTCTGATGAGGGCCAGTTTCCCCACCTTTCCAACCAAAAAGGCCTCTGAAAGGTCCTTTTCTTGATCCTGCCTGTTCCTTTTTTTTCTTTTTTTCATCCTTATTATATGCCTGAGGTGTTTGGCACCTATGTTGCATGGTACTACAGGAAGGAGATTGGGTCTACAAGGGCCATGGGATACCACACCTCCCCATGTACATGAAGAATGAGTGGGTCAACATTTTCTACACTATTTTAGGCTGTGCCCCCTTGGTAAACCCTGAGAAAGGAAAGATGGCAGATGCAGCTCAGGTGATGTGTTTGGTGGAGGCCTGGCAGAGCAGGCATATATGGGATGAGCAGCTGGGCCACAGTCCACACCAGAGCTAGAAATGTTAGTAGCTAGGCAGGCCTAGAGTTGAGTGCCATAATTAAAAGTTCAAATAAAATAAGTATGTCTGGCAGGCAATGTGTGAGTTGGTTATTGAGTTCAGCACTCATGGGATTGTACTCATGGGATGGTGTTAGCCTTGGGGGAGATCCCCCAGTGGGGCTTGCTGGCAAAGGTCAGGGATATGTCAGAGGACTGTTTATACTGGACCCTCTGGTTTGTTTCCTTTATTCTGAGCCTGCCTGTCACCCTTGCCCTACCAATTTCTGGTGACAGGTACTTTCAACCAAGGGCTATCCTTTGATTATATTTTCATGTGGCCACATGCTGTGAGTCTAGAGATTGAGGCTGTTTACAATGGATTTCCATTTTTGGTACAATCTCTGGAGTTATGGCAATTTCTGGAGCTTGCACCTTTGCGTTAGGGCAAGAAGTTTTTCTGAAGCATCATACATGGCCAGAAAGCTCCTTAGACTTGTTCTCTTTGGATCTCCCTCTGTCAGGTGAGTAGTTATATCCATAGACCCTTGTACAGTACTGAATAGACTTTGGATCTCCCTCTACCAGTTGTGTGACTTAGCCACAGCCTCCAGAGGTCACCCTTACAGCAGAACAAGTCTCTAGTTTTGATCTGGGAGCCCCTTTTCCAATTGTTTTGATAAGTCAAAGCAATTGTGTCAATTGTTCCAATAAGTTGGTGCAACTAAAAGGTTTCTCCCTCACTGGCAACTTATTACTCTTTGTGCTTTCACTATAACCCAGCCAGCCCCTCCAGCCCCTCCCCCTGATGCTTCAAGCCCCCAGGACAAAGCCTGGAGTTGCTTATCAGCTCTAGAGACACAGGTTCAACTTACCCAAGCCTCCCTTATCTCCCACTTACTGGACTATATCAAACTACTGAAGCTGTGTTCCTCTCCCTCCAAATTCTTCTGGAATGCATCCCCCATGCTCCTACCACTCCCCCTACACCCCCAACAGCTACAGGAAGGTTCACTTCTGCCCCTAACTCAGGCCCTTTGGCTCCCCACTCCAAACTTCCTTGCCCTGCATTCCCTGATGTATTTGATAGGGACTATAATGTTGGGAAATGTTTCCTCCAGTCCTGTATCACCTATATTCAGCTGAGTGGTGATGTGATCCTATGCCACCTGATCACACATGACCAGATAGGGTAGCTGGCAGTAGGAAGGCAAGTGTGGCAACAAGTCGGTAAATGTCCCAGAAAGCTTAAGTGATATATATAATGGAGAGTGAAGTGTGGAGTGGTTGCTAGAGTATGGCAATAGTCACTAATATGGAGTCACTAGAGTGTTTACCAGAGCAACCCAACAACTAAGAGAGAAGGTCACTATAAGTAGTCAATTTAGAGAGGTTGCCAAGATAATGGGAAGAGTTGCTAGGAGGAAAGGAGGAAGTCACTAAGGGACTTAAACTAGTTGCTAACTGTAGATGCTAACATTGCTAAAGCAAAGAAGTAAGGCTAACACCCATAGATGGTGTATACTAAAGATCAAAAACTATATTGTTAAGGCTTGTTGCTAAGCTGTTCACAATGATGAGAAAGAGAGATGAGGGCAAAGTCTGAAGTCTGAGAGTTAAGGAACTTCAAAGCTGTACTGTGGG